>APFE030479400.1:34568-94523 GCA_000404065.3 Pinus taeda
TTAAGGAAAAAAACTAAAGCTAAGAGTATTATGCCTTATACAAATCCTTAAACCAAAATAAATCGAAAATCTACTCCAAATCCCTTAAATCTAAAATCCACATTGTCCAAAACCACTAACATAGTCAAACATATATTGTTTAAATTTTTTTATCATAATAAATTACCCTTAAATTTGGGAAGTGGACTCACCCTATTGCCCATCTAAGCCTATTTTTAACCTATTTTTAATGCCAAAGTCATGCAAGTAAATTGATAGTTATGGTGATTTATGGTTTTGCTCAATCCTGAAGTTCTTTCTTCTCATTGATGATATTGCTTCTAGTTAAGGCTGAAATACCATTTGAAGAAGATGAAACATGAGAAATGGTGTTGAGATTACTGAGATTCATGATGACTGGCAGAAGGACAAGAATGTGGGATGTAATAGTGAGGGTCGACTTTGCACCATAAAGATTTGCAGTAAATCTAGAAAGAAATTAGTAAACCTATCAAGAAACAAGGATGGGTTGACATGTCAACGAAATCCTCATGGGACCATCTACGAGATGACATTGTGCAAGACATTATGTCTCACATATCCATCGTTGAAATCTTGAGATCTAGGCTTACTTGCCGCACTTGGCACAACACCATTTCATCATGCAACATATTTCATTTGTTATATGATGGAAGAAATGAGGAGTCATATATTTCTCTCACCAGTGATCCCCAGAATCCCAACTACTTTTTCCTCGTCAACGACAACCCTAGGCAGTGGTGTTATATCCAGGGTAGATATCATGGGGATCTGGGGCTTATCCTGGGAGTTGCAAATGGGCTTATGATTTTCATAAGCACTGAAGGAAAATTGGTGATCCTTAATCCCTTAACAAGGAACTTCCTTAATCCCTTAAAGTGATGGTGTGGTGAGAATTGAGATTGAATATGGTGTGTAGGTTTTAACCCCGTACATAAATTACCTACATACGAATTCTAAATCACATGAAAAATAAAAATGTGATAGCATAACACATAAAACACATATACACAAAGATTTCCTACTAGATCCCAAAACCGGGACTACCAGCTTGATTTTTCATTATGTTCCTTTCAATGTTACAATACATATTTATACATGCCGAAGCATCCAATACCATGGAACGAAAAACCATCGCGTCCAAAACCATGGACCGAAAACCATAGGTAGGTTCGCTCAACCTAATATAAGGTCCAAAAAAAAAATTTCCCAGGGCGCTGCCCCGGACCCCGTAGAGGAGGGCTACCCTCCCCCCTCAAACCCCCCAAACAGGGGGGGCTGCCGCCCCCCCGCTGCGCAATCAGCGCAACGAAGGGGGGTCTCTACCCCCCCGGTTCACTACGTAGGTTAGTCATGGAAAGAATATAACACAACCCAATAATATTGTCATTTGTAACTCCCTATGCTTCCCATACAGCTTTTATCACGAACCAAAACTGGTCTCAATCTTCATTTCCTACTCCCTTGAACACCAGCACCTTTATCGTGCTTGCCATATTGACTCGCGGAGATGGTATGGGCAAAGATGTGGGTGAAGGCGGTAAATCTGGCAGTGGTGTGGGTGGGGGTGATATGCACGAAATCCTCTGCCTTATCAAATTGACCGTACTTCTTGGTGAGACCTTCGCGAGCTCTTCCTTGTCCCCTCGCAGAGGTGAAATTAAGGGGCTAGTTTCTAATTCTATACTACCTTTGTTTCTATAAATTCTCCCACTTCGCGTAGCCCTGAACATCAATGTATTAACATAATCCTCTTTTCACACAATAGCATTTTAATCTAAGTGTTCAGATACATAATGTACTTACCTCGCGGTCCTTTGAGGAAGCGTCGCTATGCCTCGCTATAGCTAACTGAAGTATCTACTGCGAACTCAGTAATGAATCCTCCTATAATTTGATCAAGCCAGTGATCAATAGTGTACATGATCTTATCCTCCGATGCTTCCAATCTGCACACCAACTCTGGGGTCCACACAATTGGACTGTCGAGTTTGCACCTTCCTTGGCTATCTGCTAACTTTGCAATCCACTCGTACAGCTCAGTAGGGAAAGATATAAATAAAGTTTTGTGGATATCTGTGTACACGTAGTTGTCTAACCACTCTTCTTTTGATAGTCGCGGATTCTTGTTTTCCTACACCACAAACTCGTGAATTCTCCTGTCCAACCAACCTGCAATTTCTTTCTTAGTTGGATTCTAATGATACAACATTAGAAATCTCTATGTAGAATTCGGTCCCCACAATGGAACCGTTTGTTGGCTTTTTGGGGCCTGACCCAGGTTCAGAGTTAATTAACCAAACAAATCCCTGTACTACTAACCCTTTCGGCAACAGCCCATGGAGCGCGAACTGAGGTCTCACCTGAAGCAGTATGGAGGGATGCTAGAACTAGGTTTCCGCACCCTTGAGATGTCTGAGGGGTTGATTTAGTCCAACTGTGAATACCTTCATGCAGGTTACTTCACGTACCTCCCTAACCTGTGAGGCCTTCGCGCCTTGTTATATTCACCTTGACGTAGCCCTAACCAAGGGTTGTGGAGCTTTCGCACTGCTGGAGCAGCGATCTGCATTATTTCCCCAAGTCATGCCATGGATCTTACTTATCTTCTTATAATAGTTAGTTATCTTCACATAAACATATACCTTATATTATATTCACTTACTCAAAACATTTATATAAGTTGGCGCAACAAATAAACAATTAACTTGCAATTCATATCCAATATACTTCAATGCACAAAACAGGAAAAGATACACATAAATATGGTAAAACTTCTCTTTATTAATGCTTCCAACGGTTATAGACTCAACCTGTCCTACGCACTCAGCTGCAGGGGTCCGCGCACTCAGTTGTGGACTACTAGGCCTCTGCACACTCAGCTACAGAGCCTTCCCCTACTCTACGAACCAAAAACACAACTCTATAATTTGACTTACCACTTCATGGATTGATTTCCTTCTATCCTTAGATCTCCCTTTACACTTAGAGCCTCGCTCTATTTATACAATCCCATGGTCCGTTGATCATGGGTAAATCTCTCAAACTAACATTACATTACAAAAGTGAGGGTGGACAACCCTCTGACTCATTTACCATATTTGCACTTCGCGCCACAAATCGCGGAGTCTTCACAATAAACTTAGTCAAAACTTGGGCTTTAAGCCCCAAAACTTGTCTTGGGGGGATCCCACGCCCAACAATTGATCCACGCATCCCAGTCCTTGAATAGAATGTCCTTATGTGTCTCCTCAATCTCAGGCAGATTAGCTCTCCTTCCTTCTTCTATTTCTTTCCATTCGATGAATTCTAAGATCCTTGTATTTAGATCATTAAATTCAGTTCTTTGGTCAATCACCTTATCTGTTAACTAGTCACTAATGATCAGATAAGGAGCGATATGTGACATTCTTTGGCAAAATTGTTCTTATTGTTTTGATAGAAGGGAATTTAGCTCTGGTGCCTCTTTGATGAATTCATTGATAGTAGGCACATATTCATTTTTTTCCATGGCTTCTTGTAATTCTTGAATTTTCATGTTCTTCATAGAAATGTCTGCTTCATGGCTTGTCTTTAACACTTCCATATTCTGGGGAAATTGAGAGATTTGTTTAGCAGCTTGCTGGTTCACATTTTCTTTTTCAATTTGTAGTTGTTGTTCGAGCTATGTTATCTTCTCTTTCTTCTCTCTTAACAAAATTGATCTGAAATGACCATATACTAAAAATTGATGTAGAATCGATTAGCCATTAATGAGTTTGAATGTTAACTGAAAGCACAGAAATCGAGGAAAATACTTGAATTGATCACTTTATGACAGCTAATAAACCATAATTGAGATGCAAAACAGAAGTGAAAATAGAGAAAACACAGATATACCAGACATCAAGATTGATTACGAAGTTCGTCCCTGATGGACTACGTCTCCAGGTCAGCTTTCAAGATGGGCAACCATTTTTATTACGAACGAGAAGAAAGAAGTCAATTACATAGAGATTTAGATAGAATTAACTTGCACACAGGCCATTTTGACAACTGTCATTAGATACCTCTCTGAAACAGCTTTCCAACACCACTTACGGTTTCAAAATCTGACTCTCGATGCTCCCGAAAACACTAAAAACAAAACAACCTCTATACTCCAAAATCTGCGTACAAAAATCCAAAACCACCCAGCTATTCTTCAATGTGTAAAAATGCCTCTTATAGCCCTGAAAATACATGGAAACCTCCTTGTCCATATTGGGAATGAATGAACTAACTTATGGGGTTGATTTGGTTCGGTTTTGTCATGAAATGACACCTAGTCATTAGATTACAAGGTCTTTGAATTATTTGAAAACAAACTAAACAATAATAACCCAAAATAAACTTTTGTTAGCCAGAAACCATTCGCTGGAAGCCAACCGGGCAAAGGGGAGACCATTACATGTAAGTGTTGGACAATCCCTACGGTCAGCGCATTGGTGGTTCCGCTGACAGTTCCAGCTGGCAATTATTTGCATGGTGAATTACTTGCATTGAGATGCATGGTGGTTGTGATAACGGTTTTAGAGCCCGCGGTCTATACAACCCCAACAGTCTTCCACTGCAGCATTCACATGAGCCCGACACGGTTTATGGGTTGTCATTACTGCACGGTCAAGGCTTGCAGCTTTTCTAACCCCTGTCACATGCACGGTCCTGCTGCAGTTAATTTTCCTCACGGTTTATCTGGCGGTTAGGGACTGTCATAAGGTTTTGCAATGGTTTTTTGTGTATTTTCAAAAGGTCTAGGTTTAGAGTTTTAGGGTTGTGAGGTATCAATACATAGTTTAATGTCTTAGCATAGCTTTTAAGCTAGGGCTTGGTGTGTAGCATAGGTTTTGGCTAGGGTTTAGCATAGGTTTAGCTTAGGAATTAGGGTTTGTAGAATTTAGGCATAGGTTTAGGGTTTGTACATAGATTAGGATTTATTTTTTAAAAACCCATGTGTACAATTTTGTCACAATGCGACGTTCAAGAAATCGTCACATGATGACAATAAACCCATGTTGATCATCAAAAAATGATGATATCGATCCTCTGCCATGACGACAACCCACGCACATCATTGACTCCAACTATCTTTGCAACGACAACTCAGACGATGAATCTATGCCATGTATGACACCCATGTCAGCACATCAAACCTTTGTGATGGACGACACAACCATGTCGACACCAATCATGCTTGTCAAACGACAAAACACATGTCGTCGACCAATCCTAGTGGTATTTTCGATGAACATAAGTCGACAACCAAGTACAACACCACATCAACTGAATGCCATGAAATATGAACATTACCTGAACAACCCAATCATAACCAACACTGTCAAAACTAAATGACACCCATAAACTGAGGTGACGACACTTTGAATATCTGTGCAATTGAATCAATGATCTTCCTGGATCAAAAATATATATATCTTCATAGCTTTATCCATGTTGGCAGTTGCATATGCCCATGTAAGATGTGACAGTCTAGTCAAATTTTCAGCTGGATTGGAAGGAATATCCTTCTAGACTATGTCCATCGGCTCATTCCAAGGTGGGATCTAGGGTGTCTCTAACCTCCTTCTTTTCCTCTGTCTCCTTACTACAGCCTTGTGAAGTGGGTTGTAGAACACATCTAAAGGATAAATTTCAACGACCTTTAGGAATATTTCTGATGTAGGCAAAGCAGGAATGATTTTTGTCTACTGTGAACTTGTCCCTTGCTCATCCATTGTCTTAGACTTTGTAATTTTTTGGGTATGCAAAGGAGTGTGATATTCCATGGTTTCTAGGGCATCTATTGTCTTTGGAGTTTCTTGTAGATTTTTATTGAATTAGTCCCACTCCTGCTCCAAACTATTGCTTTTGATCTCAGAAACAGTATCTTTAGTCAGGTCACTTATAGCCTACGTTTCGGCTAGGCTCCTGTAAGATTTTGTTGTATTCTCAGTGTCTTGTACTTTCCCTGTATCCAGTGATTTTCCTGTGTCCACTTGAGACTATGCGAGAATTTTTTCCCTCGTTGTTGACAGTTACATTGGGTGTATGTTTTTTTTCGGTTTTTAACAAATGCAATGGAATTATTTCGAGCCTTTTGTTTTTGAATTCCTGAAAGATTTCAAAATATTCAGGAGTCATATTTGCCCTTGCCCACTCGAACGCTTATTCGAATGATTCAACTGACTATAAAGGTCTTCGTAATTATTAAACTAATGGGTAAAGGGATTAATCTTCACGGAAGTAGTAATATTATCTGTTCTTTTGTCTAGATCAAATTTTCTTTTCGACAGAGTATGGAGCCTGAGGCACTCTAGGCTTAGTGATTCCTTGGTTACATGGTTAAAATTTGCTAACGAAAAGGAACCACACCGAATGGGAAAAGATGGCCACAATGACTTTTTATTATATTTTAGGGTCTTGGTCAAGCCTTTTCCCACAGTCTAGTGCGATATGTCTCTTGCTAATAGTTTATCAGATACATACAAAGGGAGGACATGCGGTTCTATTGTACTGCCAAAAACCCTAATGTATGTAAACCATTCTTCAACAAAATGCTTTCCTACTATGAGAAGGCCTGTAGCGGCTTCTTTGGAAAACCTGGGGGCTTTCTTATTAAAAATCAATTGATGCAATGGTAAAATAATAACATGGCATATTTTATAAAAATGGGGTATATAATGGGATTCCCAAATCTGTTTACTGCTGAGATGGATAGGGTAGGGGTCTTGCAAAATCCATTTCCAACCCATGATTGGAAATTTAGTGTAGAAATAGATGGCATCCATGATGTATTCAGTGAAATAAAATGGAGTAAGGTTCTCTGTGGGGGGGGGGGGATCTCTTCTGATGATACTCGGAGATGGTAGTGGCTAGGTTGTCAGATAGGATAGCGGCCCAATTCGTTATGTGGGAATTGACACAGGCATCAATTAAAGGAATCCATTCTATGGAAAACTTAGCATTATTAGGTAATCCATATAGCCTACATAACATAGCAGCTACATAGTTGTAGGGGTTTTCTAAGGAGGCTATGGGATACATACCCATTTTATCATATTTGAACTTGTTCTCCAGTACCCTCTAGCCCTTGATCATCTTGAAACGTTATTCATTTGTATTTGCAAAGTTGGCCAAGTATGACTTGTCATATATGTCCTGAGGGTCAGGTATATGGTACATTTGCTTCAGGTCTTCAGCTTTGAATGACCCCATGAGCTCCATCCTCGAGTTCCTGAATTACTTGTCTTCAATACTGAGATTTTTCACCTCCCACCTAATCATATTAGTATATGGCAGTATTTTCGCTCTCGCTCCTATTCTATGAAGGAAGGAACAAGCAACATCTTTGAATTGGACTCTCAAAGGTTTTATTGAGTCAGTTGTTGCCTTGATGACATTAATTTTGGGATTCTCATCTTCAAGCCTATTGTATATGAATTCACATGTTGTTGCTCCCCCATCGGCGCTGCAAACTATATCAGATAATATAGGCGACATTTCTGATAGCTCAGACTCTGTAATGCTCTGCTTTTTCTATGTTTGCATCACCTTTCCCAATGACATGTCTTTTGAAGCTTGTCTGAAATGGAAGAGATATATCAGTGCAGATGATATAGGGCAATTAAGGCTGAAACCTCTATGAAATGACTTTGAATCGTGGGAATATTTTGAACGAGATATTCAGTGTTAACTAGTCATTATTTGAAACATCATTACCTCTCCTCGGGCTGCTAAACATTAATTACCCTGTCAAACCACTCATTTTTATATTAAAACACAGTAACTTCCCATGCTACATTCTTTATTCATGCATCACAACTTTTAAATGTTGTAATATATCGTTTCCTGGAGATAATACGAAATGTGATTGCAAAAATCGCAATATTGCATTTCGCAAATCATTAAAGGATGACACAATAGCATGCATTATTTATTTGTGACTCTGCGAAGTGTCATCGTGTCTTCTCAAGACATTCTGATCGAAATATTGTAGTGGGGGTTTTCATCACATATCGCATTTCAGGATTTACTTAAAGATGTTTTTAATTATCACATGGAAAACTACGAAATGCGATTTGCGATAAAGATCCTAAGATTGGGTTGTTTTCTAACAGTTTCAAGGAAATTTCTTAGAGTTAGGATTTATTTTTCAAAGACTAAAAAATTTAAAAGGGTCCCCAATTATATGTCAAATATCAACTATTACTCATATAAATGGGGGGGTTGTTACATAGTACAACAATTGGTGATTCTTTTAGGAGAACCGACTATCTCTGATTGATCGTTTGAAATTTCTAAAACTTTCAAAATATGAAAAGTTATAGGGATAACAATTGCATGAGTTACAAGCTAAACCACATTCCTCTGAAATCATAATCACTCACTCAATCTATCTATTCAAATACTTTACTCTTGTAGTGATAAAAATAAAAATGTTTGTATGAGTCAATTCTACGATTTTTAAAGAGATATAGCAAGTGTCTTCTACAGATTATTTTTTTGGTTTTCTCATTTATCACAAATAGAGCCTCGGCTACCAGAAGGAATTCATAGCCTCGACAAGGTTACCTTTTAACCGACAATGATTCATTCTCCCATCCGAAGCAATTTTCAAAATTCAAAATGATATTCATTTGATTTTTCTTTTTTCTTTGGACCTTGCTTTTCTTTTCATGTAATTTATTTTGAAATTTAAAAGACATTGCCTAGGCTTGGTAACCCAATAATGACAATGCCATTCACCAATTGTAACTAAACTGAACAATCTGTCTCTTGATGAGACCCCTTGTCCTTTGATTGGTTAGATCATTGGCTATTACCCTGTTTTGGTATGCAGATTTGGTAATATCAGTTTAATTATTCCCCTATGATCATGGTAAACAAGCTCGTAATGAGACTTATTATCTTTTAAGTTCTATATATTTTAGAATTACACTATGAAAAAGGAAAATTTTAACTAATGGGGTGAATCACTGGCCCTTTCAAAGAGTTTTGGATGATAATGATAGAGTTTTGAGATATTGATCTACAGAAAGTCCTTACTAGGTTAAAGATTATTTTCTTGACTGGTAACAAGACATCTATACTTTATAAAGGTAAGAGCTTGTTCATTGAACAAATGTTTTTAGCAAGGTCAAGTTTTTTCAAAGAAATAAGGTTTATTTTGATGCTCAACTGCTCTAATTATTCTTTAACTTTTCCTACTTATAGAAGCTAAAAATCAAAATATTATCAGAGATTTTATTTTGAGAAGCCAAAAGTAAATACTTCATTAACATTTATTTTCCTAAGAATCTTAAATACAATATGACACAAAAATAGAAGAGGTTGTCTTCTAGGAAAAGTATTTTTTCAGAATTTTCCCATTAACGGGCAAGGAATCCACTTTACCTGACAAGTCTTGTAAAAGAAATGTTGATTGACAAATTTTCTCAATGATTTGGAATGGTCCAAGCCACAGTTTTTGGAACTTGGTATGCTTACTGTTTTCCTCATGTGCTTTGTCCCATTTCAAAACCAGATCACCTACTTCAAAAATTTATGACTGGCAGAGGTTGTATTTGTTTAGTCAATTTAGTGTGTCCTAAATTGCTACATAAGTTATCAATCCGAGAGTCGTAAACTGATGAAGTGTGGTGAACTGTATGTGCAAGACAACCTCTTTATTACTTTATTGTTTTCACGTTTTATCTTGTTTTTGGGTTTTTATCTTTGTTGATCTCCTAAAGTGTTTAATGCAAATGGAAATCCTAGTCTAAGGTTTCAAGAATTCTTCTAAAGGTCAAGTTTGGATGTAGAATTGAAGACAAGCTTTATGCCTTTTATGGTAATTTCCAAACTTAGCACTTCAAAGATCTCAAAACATGTTATTTATAAAATCAAAACTTGAACAAAAGTGTAAACATGCAACTACATAAATCAAGTAAAAGATGAAGTACCGAAATTGAGGTTACTGTCTCTGTTGTCCATCTAATTACAGAAATAAAATCTAAACTATTGCATTCAAAACCAAAAAGAATAAAGAAGCTGGAAACTAGTCATTGATTTCACCCATAATCACAATATTTCGTCAATTAACTTCTAAAACGGGGTTAAGCTAAAGATATCGGAAATATTGTCATATGGTATGAAAGAATGACATTTAAACTATCTACTTTGCAGACTAAAGAAAGCAAAATCAATTACCTCACCTACAATCACAATAGCTCGCCAATTAACTTCTAAAACAGGGTTAAGCTAAAGGCAACGGAGATATCGTCATGTAGCATGAAGAACTGATATCTAAACTATCTACTTGCAAGCTAATGAAAGAAAAATCAAATTACTTCACCTATAATCACAATAGCTCGCCAATTAACTTATAAAACGGGGTTAAGATAAAGGCACTAGAGATATCGTCATATAGCATGAAGAATGGATATCTAAATCATCTAAAAGCAATAAACAAATCTCATTAAAATAAAAGCATAACAACTGGAATTAAAAGCTAAATTTCAGCAAAGGAAGCAAGTCTCAAATCACCACTTGATGCAAAAACTATACTAAAAAGCTCCAGCATAACCTATCTTGAAATGCACTGATTAGTGTTAGTGGAAAATATGACAATGCTGCAAAATCATGTACAGGAGTAAAAAAGATTAATACCATAAACAAATCATGAGAAATTTATAGTTAAAATAAAAGAAAATATGCATAAAAGCTATACAAAATGAAAGGAAAAACCTCAGCCAGCAAGGGCCCTCTACATAGACTTGGATTAATATGTTGTCACTTCAAACCACGCTTTAAATAGTCATAAAATAAAACAGAGTTCTTGTATTATGAAATAGAGGATATGTCTCTCGATTACAACAGCAAAATAATGCTCAAACAACAGTATCAAGACTAACTACTTGCGTTGCAAATGCTTATACTTATAAAGAAATAGATAACTATCTTTTGGAGAAAAATCTTCAGCAATGGACACGTGAACAAGTCAGAATCCAGAAGTTCAGCCACTTGTTTGCCATAAACATTAAATCTACGCAAAGTGGAAGTTAGATTGCGTTATGGAGACAGCCTACAGATGGCAAAAATGGATCCATTAACCTAGGAACGGTTTCGGACTTTTTCACTTGCTCGAACAGAGTCCTAGCTGACGTAGGACTCTCTGTTGACCATCCTTTGAATGATGCCTTTCTTCACGAACTCGGCTAAACAAATAGGACCTTGTCCATGTGTGGATCATTTATGAGCTGTCCATGTGCCTTGTTTCTCTTGCCGACACCTGTAACCTACAGAACAATGAAAACAGCTGCGGAATTGTGAGTCAACTGCGGAAAGTGGCTACATTCTATAGCTGATGAACAGAATCTAAATCAAATAGCACACACAATGATATAGTTTGAAAATCACTTAAATGCACTCCTAGAATCAATATGTAACAACTTTTGATAGCTTATGAGGCACTGGTATGGGAAAATAGAAGAGAAAAGGTTTAGGAAAGTATGTAGAAGAGAGGTAGTTCTGGGGCTCAACAGTATTAAAAGAAGCTTTGACTAACTGTTGATGATGGGAATGGGTAGCTTTAGCCTTTTCTCTTTCTTCTTCGAGTTTAAGGATCTGAAATTGTCTTGCTTGAAGAGAAGAGGAAGGATTTTCATTGATAAATTGCACGAGGGTAAGAGATGGGATTGTTATGTTTGTGGGGAGAATTGCTTCTTTTCCATAAACTAAAACAAAAGGAGAAGAACTGATTGAGGCCTTCTGTGTTATTCTATCTGCCCAAAGAGAAAATGTCAATGCTTTGTGCCAATTCCTATGATTTTGGTCTATAGTCCACTTGATGATTGTTATAAGGTTTTTGTTTGTAGATTCAGCTAATCCATTACCTTGTGGATAATAGTTGGTTGAATACTTCAATTTGAAACCTCTTTTCAAAGAAAATTCTACCATAGTATTTCTAGAAAAATAAGATGCATTATCAAACATTAAAGTTGTGGGTAGGCCAAACCTGGTGATTATGTACTAATCAATAAAGTCTGTAATACTTTTTGTGTTAGCTACCTTTAGTGGGATAGCCTCTACCCATTTCGTGAAATAATCAGTAGTTGTAAGGATGTACTTGTGTTGCTTGGAAGAGTTAGGAACAATCTCACCAATTACTTCTAATCTCCATTGTTCAAATGGTTGTTGAATATTAACTATATGCAAAGGAAATGCTAGTTTCTTTTCTCTTCCAACTGTAGTTTGACAAGTTTTTCATTTTCTTGCATAGTCGTGTGCATCTTTGAACAACATTGGCCAATAATAACCCACATGTAGGATTTTATGAGTTGCAGTGTTTCCTCTGAAATGACCTCCAGCTGGTCCATTATGTAACTCTTGCATAGCCTTTTTAGCTTCAGGTTTCTCAAGGCATCTTGATAACACTTAATCATATTTTTTTCTAAACAATACATCATCAACCAGTTGATACTAATTTGATTTCAACCTTAAAGCACATTTTGTTTTGTAGTTGAGATGCATGGGAGCATATCCATTCTTCAAATAAAACTTCAAATCAGCATACTATGATTGTGCATCATTGAGGCTTACCTCTGATATTTTGACTTCATTACCTTGGTCTTCTTCTGATGATGAGTGGGAAGCTCTAGTTAGCATCCTGCAAAAACCTTGGCCTCTAACAATTTTAGTTGGCTAGATTTCTACATTGTATTCTTGAAGTGCAGTGACCCAATTGGCTCTTTTCTCCCCCACTTCTCTTTGAATCAATAGTTGTCTTACTGCAGGGTAAGGTACTATTATTTTTGTATGTGTTTTTAGGATAAAAGGTCTGAAATGTTTCAAGGTTTAACTCGGCACCCTACAAATTTGAACTGAAAAAAGAGATAGGTGCTTCTATGTTTTGATCATTTAGTTGTGTTAAAACTGACGCATATGATGTATCAGATGAAAAAGTGAAAAACACAAAAGGTTTGAGAAGTCTGGAGTGGTTAAAGAAGGAGCATTGATGATGGCTTTTTTTTATTAACTCAAATGACTCTCTTTCATTTTTACGCCATTTGAAGTGCATTTTTTCTTATCATTGATTGAAGGTGTAAAACAATCTGTGAGAAATCTGGAACAAATAATTTTATAAAATTGATCTGGCCTAGCAATGATTGCATGGTATTTTTTTTATCTGGGAGAGGAATCTTTTCAATTTCTGGGATTCTATCAAGATCATTATAAATTCCTTTCTTAGATACTATGAACCCAAGAAGCTTGCCTTCTGCTAGAGCAAAGTATGACTTTTTGTGATTCAAAGAAATTCCATATTTCCTGCATCTTTCAAATGTATGCTTTAGGTCATTCAAATGATTGTTTATGTTCCTAGAGTAGACTGTGATGTCATCTAGGTAAATAACAACTGATTTATTAATTAGACCTTTAAAGTCAATATCCATGGCGCGTTGGAATGTAGCACCTGCATTGATAAGTCCAAAAGGCATCTTCTGATAAGCATATGTTCCCCACTTGGTTCGGAATGTTGTCTTTAATATGTCATCTCGATGTACGAGAATCTGATTGTATCCTGAAAAATCCATCTAGAAAAGATATTAACTCAGAACTTGCAACTGATTGCAATATTTGCTCCATGGTAAGCAAAGGAAAGTTATCCTTTTGACAAGCTCTATTCAGGTTTGTAAAATCAATACAAATCCTAATATCGCCATTCTTTTTCCTAACAAGAACCATATTTGATACCCATTTTGAGTGTCTAACAGGAAAGATTATCTTTGCTTTTAGAAGTTTGTTCAACTCATATTTGATTTGACTTTCAAGGTTTGGATGAATCTTTCTCAGCTTTTGTTGAACTGGTTTCTCATTAGAAGTCATTGGTATAATATGTTGAATTACAAAAGAATCATAAGTCTTGAGATTTGAATAATCTCAAGAAAAGACACTTTTCTATGTTTTCAACAACTTAATGAATGCTATCCTTTCTTCGAATGATAAACCAAGAGCTAGGTTGACATTTTGAGGTTTTTCAGTTCTACCTAGTGTTATAGCACCATTTACCACCCTTAGTATTTGTGATGCTTGGTTTATGGCCTAGGGAACCCCTCCTTCCAAACTTGGTCCAAATATATTAAAAACAATGTTTTATTCCCTATATGCTAATTTTCCTTCAGATAAAAGTGGGTACACGCAGGTTAGTTAATACCCAACCCGCGTATATTTGTCAAAACACTTTAAAAAAATTAAATTTCCTTAATTATGGGCAGATTTCATGGGTTTTACCTACTGATTACCTCCTATTTCCCGTGGCCCAACTGTTTCCCAACTAAAAAACTAATTGGGAGAAGTATAAATAAACTTTTATGGGAAGGCCTAAAAGGATAATTTTAGGAGAAGAGATAGAGTTATTATACTGAGATTATCCCTGACTCAGTCTGATGAATCCCTGTGCCTCATGCACTTCCCCATGTTTTAGGAAACCCTTTTTTCCTTGATTATAGATATTCTCCCTCTTGATTTAGATATCATGGCGTTGGTTATGGAAGAAGATTATTGAAGGCTGGGATAGGACGAGTCCGAACGACGGTTCCGCTTGGATCCGGAAGAAGAAGACTCAGTGAATTCTCTCCATGTTATTTATAGCTTACTGTAATAAAATAGATGTTATCTTGTTTCCGAAATTAAATTTGTTTATGCATCAAATTATGTTGCAATTCATATATGAATGTTGTTTTGATGTATGATCAATCATTTGCTTATATGGTATAAAGTCAAATTTCGTGAATATGCTTTACCTATATACTGCTATGTATGTTTGAATTGAATGATTTTCAAGTTTGAAGAACATCGGGAGTTGCAGAGGGTCTGAACCCTGTAGGAACTACTCGAACGAAGGAAGACTAGGTATGTTCACTCTTATGTAGTTTGGTTATATAAGCATTTTTCCAGAGTTGTATGAGTGTTTCTTGTTGTAGTTTGCTTCTACTCTGTTGGGGTTCTAACCCAGCCCTAGGCTACTTATTCCCATAACAGAACTGGTGACTCCACTAGGGATAAAAATCTTGTTATTCCTAGTTTGGGTTGTTCAATGTCAATCAGGGCTCAATCTGTGGTTTTCTTACTACTACAGTCTTATTTGGTCTACTAGAGTCTCATACCTTGAGTCTAATCTTTTTGATCTAGCTTTGTTTTTTAATTTTCTTGCAAAGTTTTGTATACGCTTTTTACTTTGTTTACAGTAGCGTACACACACTTGTTTCTATGAAGTGAACTCGTGTATACGCGAGTTTCCTATATCAGAAGCGCGTGTACATGCCTTTGTGCTTAAACACGGTCGCGTATACCAATTTTTGCATTGTTTTTTCAAATCTCTCTTCCTAGAAAGATTTGTTGCCTAATCTATTTAGCCTCTGAGTAATCAATTTTTGTCTGAAGAATTTCATTATTCTGCAAGCTTACTGTCTCAAAGTCTCTTTCTCATTGAAAAGATTTGGCCTAGGTTTGTTTTTAAAGCAAGTTTGTAATCAGTGTTTTCGCACACAAGTCTTCGTTCAAAAGAACTTGATTGTTCTGGTTCTCCAGAATAGTTGGTTGATCTTAGTCTCAATGTAAAGCTCAGTTTTTGATCTACTTGTTTTGCTTTCCGTCATTTTGTGGCAACCTTTCCTACTTTTTTAAAGTCTTTTTTGACAAATTTGAAAGTTCTTTCCTGTCTTCTTGGTCAGTTTTTAAAGTTCATTGTTGTTGTTTGGGTCCTTCAGTACAAGTTGAGTTCTTTCCACTCAAGTTCTCATTTATTTTCAAGTTTGTAACCTGCAAGGACTCCTTGTCCTATTTTTGTTTCGATATTTGAGTTTTGGTAGCATTTTGAGTGATTTCAAAAGGTTGTTTTGGTTTCTTGAAAAATAAAATATTTTCAAAAACATTGTTTTTGTTTTCTTTTGCCAAGTTTTATTTTGGTTTCTTCTGATTTTTGGAAAGTAAATTGTGATCTTTTACGATTTGTCCTTCTTGTTTGAAAAGAGTTTTTAATTCAAAATTTGTATTCTCTTCAATACTTAGGTTGGCTCATTGATAGTTATAACAATTTCTTTCATTTTTTTTAGAATGATTTAGGATCTTGCATCTTCATTGTACCTTGCATTAAGGTAGTTTGCATTGTTAAAGCATCCATAGTCTTTTTAGTTTTCGCGTATGTGAAGTGTGTTTCAAGAAAAGGAAAAAGTATTTTGCTTCATAGAAGTTTTCGTAGAACCCACGTAGAGATATTTTTTCATCGAAGAACAAATGATTGCATTCATGTAGTTAGTTGTTCATTGATTTCTTTTGCGTCATACGAACACCATTGGTTTCACTTCCATCTATACCTTTGACTTAAAAGAACAGCCATTAAAATCAAGTGCTTAATTAAAATAAACTAGAAATTTTGTATTGTCATCAGAAAACACCAACAAGTTTACGTTTATTAGGACCTTGGATTAGATGAGAGGAGAGTTAACTCTCCAAGGCCGCTCTAAATTGCAAAACATAGAAGTTCACTAATGAGCAAAATACAATAGCGTTAGGGAGACTGGGAAAGCTCCGTGACTGGGAGTCAAGCATGAGGTTAGTGAAGATAAGGATGAGAGATAACCCCTCTCTTACTTGTCGGATCCTACCACACGACTGTTTCGTCTGACTTCTAATATGAGTTGGTGACCATAGTTTCATATCCTAGGAACCACACAGTTGGCTGCGGAGGGGAATCCCATGGCACCTGAGGTTGATGTTGTATCACATTCAACAGTACTTCTGGAGGGCACCCTTGCAAAGCTTGGGGGCTTGCATCGGCAAAGGTTGTTGTCTGTAGGTCAACATAACTACCTCTAATACCTTCGCTAGTAGGCCAGGGGCGTAATTACCCCAGTCTATTTTCGAAAGGCCATTGTTATTAACTTTCTTGTATTTTGGTGTCTGGCCCTAATCACCCAGAGAAGAAATACTTGTGAGTTGTTTGATTGTTGATATATTTAGGGATATTTTTAGTGAGTGTTCTATGCTCCTAGTTGGCCTAGCTTTATAATTTTTTGAGTCTTTAAGTAGATCTTTTCAAGAATTCAAAGTGGCTGACCAACCATCTCGACGGTCTAGGAGAGTTCGTGGGATATCACCTACGAGTCTGGAGCCTTCTCCTAGAAGGCATAAAAGTGAATCTGCTAGTGGTTTTCAACGAGTAGCAGTAGGCACATTAGAGATTGATCCTCCGCTTGGGGTTATTAGTTCACAAGATAGACCTCGTATCAATACAGAGTTAGAAAGGCACACACCAGTTCTTTCTTGAGTACTCTTCCAATCAAAAGATAATGTCAAGGTAGAAGAGCTTTTAGAGTCGGTTGCGGCTCTGAATTCTCCTCTCCCTTCTGACCATCCAAATATTTTGTTATACGTTGGAACTCCGACTCATAAGCCTTGGAGCCAAGTGCACATACATCTATTCCTTCGATGGCCACTGCTGGAAGCATGGCATCTATGACGAGTGTTGCGAGCATGCAGACTCCCATATCTGTCCAAGGGGGAGGAACTATTTCCATCCCTTCTAATACTCCCAGCATGGTTATATTTGGGTCTACTTCCATTCTATCCATGAGTGGAAGTTCTCAAGCTACTGCATCCAGTTTTGGATTTTTCCCTTTTGGAATGTCGTTTCAAGGTGTTCCTTCAGTTCCTATGAACATACCACTGACCGCCTCTACATCCATGATGAGTGGATCAACTTCTTTTCAGGGTTTCCCATTTGGAAGTAGTCATATACCACATTCCAATCCAACAATAGGGTCAACACCTTTTCTTTTTACAAGTTAAGGTACTAAACCCTTCTAGAGTTGGACAATCCCTGCGGTTAGTGGGATAGGAGCTGGGAACCAAATTTTCGGCCAACAAGGTAATATGTCATATCCTTCGGTTAATTCATTTCCAAATTTTACACCCTTTTCTAACACATGGAATCCTTATCAGGGTCTTTCAACCCCTTCCAATACTTTGTTGGGGGGTAACTTCACTAGTTACAGAGGATTTTCAAAAAGAGTTGGTCAGACTCCGAATTTTGCTAGACCACAAGGATCACCTTTTGGTTCAGTAGGCTCTATGAATTACTTTGGGAAACCTGGTGCCTTTCAAAATCTAGATAATTCTTTTCAGACCTTAGGTAACCCCACCCATTCTGGATGGAATTCCCAAGGTCCCCCACGACTTCCTTTTCTGGCCACGCTTAATTTTCCATACTTGACTAAATTGATGAATGATCCAATTAGGTACAATCCAGCTTGGCCTTCGGTCCCAACTAAACTTCCCTCGGATATTCCAAAGTTCGAGGGGAAGAGTGGTGAAGACCCGAGAGACCATGTGACCACATTTCACTTATGGTGCTCATCCAACTCCCTGATTGACGATTCGATTAGGTTGAGATTATTTCAGCGCACCCTAACTGGAAATGTGGCCAAATGGTATATAGAGTTGGCAGGGGGCACCTATACTTCTTTCTTTGATTTCTCTAATATCTTCTTGAAACATTTTCAGTTGCCTGCCTGCCATGAAGATGGGCCTGAACTTCCGGCTAGTTTTCAGAAAGACACTGCAACTCACATTTTGGATCACATCCAAGAAAGGAGGAGGATAAAAATGCTTATCAAAGCTGAAATTCCAGCTGAGTTCCATCTCGAATGGTTTCTCAAGTCCTTACAAGATGAGATCTCAAAGGATGTTTCTCTTTCAGGGGTTTATTCGAAAGATCGGGCTATTTCTCGAGCCTAGCAATTAGAACTGATATATTCTCAGTCTAGGACTCTTCAGAAAATTCTACCTGACGCTCCTAGGTCTAAGGTCGATTTAGCCGAACTGAAGCCAGGCCCTCACACTGATGGTATAGTTGGATCAGTTGACGCGAATACAGTGAACCTTTTGAATCAATTGTAGCAGTTGTCTCTAAAAATTGCTTCTTTTAGCCAGGCAGCACCATTTGCACCTGCACCTTCCCACCCTACCTCTATAAATCTCGTCCAGGCTTCTAATCCCAAAGGAAATCAACAATTCGATGGGAGGAAGGGACGAGGTAAGAAGAAGAATCAAGAAAGGAAAGGAAATGCAAACAAAACCGGCAACGGTGCCAGTGAGGGTAGAAAAGAGTCCAAGAAAAAGGTTAAGTTTCCATGCAAGTTGTGCAATGGAGATCATTTGACTCACCTCTGCCCGAAGATACAAGATGCTCAACATTTGTTAGTGCAGCACAGGTCCTCTAGCTCCCAAGTTGTTCTAACTAACCCTTTTCCCCAAGGGAAACAATCACTTGTTGGCCCAAATTTGAATGTTGGTACCTTCGCAGGGGGCAACCACGAAGGGGAAAATTCTTCAAATATTTATATGATGAGTTCTCATGTTGACGTTGCTACGTGAGCATGCAATTATGGTGAACTCAAAACATCTAACAGTAAATATGTTCCCAAAGCTATGGACCCACTTCGTATTGAGCAACCTTCTGTTGAGTCTATACCTCAGGTACCAAAAGGTTCCGCAAAGCGCTCAACTATTAACCCTAATGCTAGGGTGGCCTAGAACTACTCGATTGTACAAGATTTGGCTCAAATTCCTTGCACTATGTCTACTTCGGAGGTACTCTAGTCGTGTCCTGCTCAGAGAAGTGCCTTGCTTTCAACAATCGGGGCAGTAGATCCAAAGAATTCTTTAGTGCTCACCTTTGATATGTTGAATGTCAAAAAGAGACTTCCTCACCATGTGGCTTTCTAGATAAATTCCACTTAACCGAAAAAACCAATATTTTTCAGAGAGTTATAGATGAGGGAGCTTCCACATGCATAATATCTATGTCATGTTGGAAGGCCATTGGATCACCTTCAGTTGTTCCTTCACCGACTCTCTTAACAACGTTTGATGGACATTCTCATAGGTCACACGAAATTATCCCAGCCTTTCCTATATGTGTTGGGGGGAAGGTCGTAAACATTGAGATAGAAGTCATTGATGCCAACCTGGATTATAACCTCCTCTTAGGTAGGAATTGGATTTACAAGATGGATGCCATAGTTTCATCTTTATTACGCATCCTTTGTTTTCCTCATGAGGGGAGCATTGTTAAAATTGATCAATTAGATTATTCTCCAGGTGACTCACACACCACTTCGGATTCTACCGTTCCATTGATGGATAATCTTCGTCAACCTATTGAGAATTTAGGAGTTGGGATGTACTCTTCGTTAATGGGTATATTTGACCTTCTTGCTCCTATAGCTAGAATCAATGCATTCTCATCCTCCAGGGGACCTTCACGAAATGAGTCTTTTATAACTCATTATTTTTCGAACCCTTGGACCTTACCTTCTTCTACCACCACATTAGATGGAGGGCAGGTTGGTGGAATGGCATTTCCCATGTCTGTAGCAGAACTTAGCTATCAATCTATCGTTAACTCTACAGATGACCATCCCACTCTTTTTCACAAGAGGAAATAGATGGTGATGTGGCTCCAGCTTGGACCCTTGACTCTACTTCAACTTTGGATTGCTTGGATACAGTTCTATCATCCGAAGAAGCAATTTTGGAGGCAATGATGGGTGTGGATTGACCATGGGAAGATTTACATCATCGTTAGTATTTTCTTCCTCCATTCCATGAAGTCGAATCTAGGTTCTCCAATCTGCTTACTAGTGATGTTTGTGCAGTTTCAAACCCTTTGGCCCTAGCACAATTATCTTCTGAAGGTAATATGTCAATTATTTCATGAATTGTACCTATAAACATCTCTAGGAATCCTAACGTTGTAGAAAATGTCTTCATCGGAGCCAATTGTTCCCCTGAAGAATTTCAAATTTACACCGACCTTTTTAAAGAGTTTTGAGATGTGTCTGCTCGGTCTATGAGGAAATTCTTGGCATTGATCCATCTATAGTCCATCATGAGATCAAGACATATGAAAACGCCAAACCTATTGATCAAAAGCTTCGATCGGTCAATCCTCGGAAAGCAGCAACTGTTAAAGCTAAAGTTGAAAGGCTGCTTAAGGCAGGTTTCATATAACCCATTCCTCTAACTGAGTGGGTTTCTAATCCAATCCCGGTAGATAAAAAACAAGGAACGATCCGAGTGTGTATTGATTTTAGGGATCTGGATAAAGCTTGTCCAAAATACAATTACCCCACTCCTTTTATTGATCAAATTATTGATGAATGTGCGGGTAATGAAATTTTTTTGTTCATGGATGGATTCTCTGGTTACAATCAGATTACTATCCGTCCAGAGGACCAACACAGGACAACCTTTATTTATCCTTGGGGCATGTTTGCATACAAGAAGATGCCTTTTGGTCTTAATAATGTTGGCGCTATTTTTCAGTAGGCCATGTCTTATGCTTTCCACGACATCAAACATGTTATCGAAGCATACTTGGATGATTTAACTACTCATTCTCGAAAGAGAATTGATCATCCCTGTCACCTTTGGTTAGTTTTTGAGAGATGTCGCTTTTATAATATCTAGTTGAATCGGGATAAGTGTGTTTTTGTGGTCACTTTTGGTCGGCTGTTAGGATTCATTGTATCGACTGAAGGGATTCATGTTGATCCTTTCAAGGTTGAGGCAATAATTCGGTTTCCTCCCTCATCTACCATTCATCAACTTCAAAGTCTTCAAGGAAAGGAAAATTTCTTGAGAAGATTTATAGCGAATTATGCTGAGATTGCCAAAGGATTTATGTGTTTGCTTAAAAAAGGAGTTACATTCCTATGGGACGAATTCGCACAACAATCTTTTAATACTTTGAAACAATCATTAATCTTTGTGACATTCTTGAGTCCACAGGATTATGGCAGAGATTTCCTTTTGTATCTCATGGCGGCAGAATCAACCATCGGTATGGTTCTGGTTCAGGAAGATGATGCTCTGAGTGAGCATGTCATCTACTACTTAAGTCGAGGCTTAGTAGGACCTGAGCTACGATATTATCCTATTGAGAAATTGGTCTTGGCGGCTGCTCATGTTGTCCAGCAGCTTCATCATTACATTCTACTACGTAAAACATTTGTCTTAGCAGTTGTAATCCTTTTTAGTTTGTCCTTGGTAGGCGAGTGATTGGGGGAAAATATAATCGATGGATTGTTATTTTTCAAGAATTCGATCTCGAGTTCTTGTTAGCCAATTCTAAGAAGTCATTGGTTTTCGCAGAATTGATTTCAGAGTTGCCTTATGAGGAAGTTATTGTTTATGAAGAAAATGTCCCAGACGAACATTTATTCCTTATTTCTTCACATGATCCTTGGTACATAAATATCATTATATACCTCCAGACTTCAAAGTTCCCACCAGATTTCTCCAAAGATGAGCGTCGAAAGTTACATCACCTTGCCAAAAACTATGTTATCATTGGTGATACATTATATAACTGAGGGGTTGACTCAATCCTTAGCCGTTGATTAACTTTGGAAGAAGCTGAGTCTATACTTAATGATTGCCATAAAGGAGCTTGTGGCGGTCATCTATCAGGGCTTGCAACAACCCAGAAAAATTTTGCATGCAGGCTACTTTTGGTCTTCAACTTTTAAAGATTGTATTGAAGCGGTCAAACGTTGCCACCCTTGTCAAATATATACTCGGGAAATGTGCATGCATTCAGCTCCGGTTTTTCCTGTTATCACTATTGGTCCATTTACAAAGTGGGGCATTGACTTCACTACTTGTAATCTGCCTTCGGTGGCAAATCACAAGTACATCATTGTGGCTGTAGGATACTTTACGAAGTGGGATAAGGCCATTCCTACTTATAAAACAATAGTGAAACAGCAGCCTTGTTTCTCTTCAATCAATTTATTTCACGGTTTGATATCCGAGAGAGATTGTCACCGACCATGGAAGTCACTTCCAGAATCAACTGATGGCTGATTTGGCTCTTAATTTAGGTTTCCAGCAGGAGCATTTGTCTCCATATTATCCTCAGGCCAATGGGCAAGTCGAAGCCGTGAATAAGTCCCTTAAGACTATCCTGCAAAGGACAATTGACAAAAGTCAATCCAATTAGCACATCATGTTGTACCCTGCACTTTGGGCATACCGTACCTCGGTGAGAACACCTTTTTCATTTGGAACATCTCAATGAGCAGTGTCGAGATGCTGCAATAGTGAACAACACCCATAAGAAGAGGGTTAAGACTCAGTATGATAAAGTTGTCTGTCCTCGAGTTTTTTATGAAGGTGACCTTGTCTTAGTCTATGACCAAGACAAAGATGCCCTGGGGGCAGGAAAATTCAATTTTATGTGGTATGGCCCCTTTATAGTCAAACGAGTTTTGGGAAGAGGGGCCTATGAGTTAATTGATTTTGAAGGGAACAACCTGGCAGAGCCCCGGAATGGGCTCTACCTTAAGAAGTATTTTGCTTAGGTTCTGGCTGAGCAATTGCTTGTTTGTATATATTGTATTTATATACATATTTGTCTGGCATTTTGTGACATCAACATTTTTTTGATATGTTGTGGTAGGTGTTGATGGATGAATTGATATTTTTTGGATTCGCCGATGGTGCTAGTCGGCACACTCGAAATCTTGCTTCTATAGCTTGGGTGATTTATTACCCTTTTGGTTAGTTGATGGTGCCGAGGGGAGTATGTATTAGCCCTGCTTCGAATAACATTTCCGAATATGCTGTTGTTATTAATTTACTGTCCGAGGCAATCTTTTATGGGATTAATTCGATGATAGTTTATTTAGACTCACAGTTGGTGGTGTCATAATTAAATAACATTTATCGGGTTCGTGATCCTTATTTATATCGCCAATTTTTGAGAGTGAGAATGTTGCAATGATCATTTATTTATATTACATATGTTCATATTCCACGATCTGAGAATTCATTAGCAGACTCTATTGATAATGAAGCACTAGATTGGCATATTAATCATTCATCAACTTAAACAATCAAAAAATTTGAATCTGTATATATATCATCAAATTGCCTATGTATGGATAAAGTGTTCACAAAATAATATACAAAAATTGGGACAACATGCCCTCAAAATTTGGGTTCATGCCCATAGTCATGTCTAGTCATACATCAATCTGTCTATCGACCCGGCTCAGGATGAGCAGCTAAAAAGATAACTACTGCATTGGCTACACACCGAAGTATGTGGACCCAGTCCCATGGTACTCCTACCATGCGGTGCTACATCTCCTCAGGTAGGTCGTCTATGGCTATCATGGGTACCTGGTGAGTCAGTCTCACCAGGTTTCTCTGTACTGCATATAGGACTCTTTCTGTCTCAGTTGCTACCTCTTCGGCACCTCTTCCGCGATGCCTGTGTCTCTGAAATCCATCTGGTCTGACTGGACCTACATCTGGGGCATGATCATTTTGTTATTATTTTGTTTCATACAATTTTTTTTAAGTTTGTCTCATATTTAAAAATAAAAATAAAAACCAAAAAAAAAAAAAAACAAAAAACAAAACAAAACAAAACTTAAAAATTGTTACCTATGTCTCCCCATGTTGCGTTCAGTGGAACCATCAAGTCTATATCTCCTCGGAAATCCATACCAACATACGGGTAGTCGTCGATTTCGATGATCTGTTGGTCCCACCAGGAAAAAAACTCATCATCGAAAGTCGTCCTAGGCACGTCCCCGCCTCCAAGGCGTTTCATCAAGTTAGCCCATCTACCCATTTGTGGATCTCGCGGGCTGCTGATAGAGACAGATACTATGGGACGTAGCCCTGGTACCTTCTTGAAGAAGTATGAGCATAAGATAGTCCCATATCTAAAGTTCTTGGTCTGCCCCTTCTGAATAGAGGACAGCTAGCTCTTCATGTTGGTCAGAAGAGGTGTGCACCAGTCAATAACCGTGGTAAGGCATTCCACTGTCAGGCTCATGGATACACGTGATGCGTGATGCAGTGAAGCTGATCCATTTACCCTAGCAATGGTAAAGAGAAGTATCCTCAGAGATAAGCTTTCCACGTGTTTGATTGGAATCTAACTTCTAATATTCTTTGGGTGTCCTGGGTAGTATATATGTACATAGTCTTCTACTGAAAGACTACTTCTAGTTCTACTGATAGAATGCATGAATTCTCCTCTTCGGGAGAGACTTGTTATAAAATAGATGTCTTCCACCTCCATCCTTAGAGGCATATGATCTATCATGAAGGCATCATCTTCTACACTCCAATAGTGCATCAGTAGTTCGAGCAGGCATGTGTTGGCTTTCATGTTTGGCATTTTGAAAATTTTCAATAAGCCACAACCTCTCAACGCGTCTAATGCATTTTGGTCGTTCATTACCTCATTGTCAATTATGGTATGCTCTCTCTATATCCATGTGATGGTCATCCTACAAGAAATTTGAGTTTCAACTGTTAGTTTTTGTGTTTAAACTTTAACTCACATATACGCGGGTTCCTTTCACACACAGTCACGTGTAGGGTCGTCGTATACGCAGGTTTATCAAACACAGCCCGCGTGTACGTAGAGTTGGATTTTTTGACATAAATTCCCACGGTCAAACCTTAAAGAAAATTTATAAAAACTATCATAACACATTAAGAACATGATTTGAGGGTTACTTGATCACTTTGGTGCGATTTGAATGGTCCAATTGTTCAGAGGCAAGTTTGCTCCTTTTTCCTCCACATCTCTTCACTCCAAATAGATATGAAACAAATGTGAGTCCGAAAGTCATTTTATTGCCAAAAAAAAAAAAAAAAAAAAAATTAAATTGATTTTTGTTTCATGAGTTCTTTGACATGTGGGCTTGCATCATCGAGAGAGGGTTGTTATTATAGGATATTTTTGGAGACTTCTTCGAGATGTTATTTCGGTCTCATGACTGCTGACCCATCATGGCAGGCATCATTTACTCACTGGCATATAGGTTAGGGAATCCATTTTTCCATTTGCATCTTGCATACTAACCTCTGTTCAGCGATACATTAGCCATAGGGTCGATCCCATCGTATCATGGTTGACAAACCATTTTCACTCCCCGATTTTTAGAATCATGACACGATGGTAGAGCCATCCTTTACATGGGAATCTTAGTTATTACCTCGCTAACATTGATTGCCCATGCTGCTACACTGAGTAGGCTTGGGAGTCCTCTTTAGTTCTGCCATGACTTATGCGTTGATGACACATTCTATTTTCTTCTGCGCTGATTTATGGCCTTATACCCTAGAGGCTCATTTGTGTTGAGTTCTACTACTGCATTGCATTTTGACTATTTGCACCTTTTGGCCTTGATCTGGCTTCACTTGGACTTGTTTTTAAGCCAATTATTTGACCATGTCTTCTACAATATCAACCATGCAATCGCTTAGCCTCTGCAACTTGACGCATCCTTTACCCGTGGAAAAAACATCCCTATGAGTGTCCTTAACTAGTTTCACCTCCCTGCATTGAGCATAGGAATGTTCCCATCCCAGGAACCTGATCATTTGTTTCTATGACACTTGTTCTTTCAATTGTACCATAGAAATCTTTTATTCTTTTTCCATCTTAAAGAAAAAGACAAAAAAAATTATATATTCCAAAAAGAGCGGGAACGAGACAACATTTCCGTATTTTGTTGGCAACTAGAGTCAGTTGTGTTTCCCTTGAACGAAGCACTCGAAAGAAAGTCTCTCCTCCATTTTGGGTGGGATTTAGTTTGACTTAGGTTCACCTTAACCTTGTTATTCTGTCAGTACTCCTCTTATTTGTTACCTCTTCCAATCATATGGAGAGTTTTCTCATGCCTCCTACATGACAAACTTATACAGAGTTATTATATGTTGCCATATAGTCATCATTGAGTCGTGCTTTTGTTCAAGGGAAGTAAGCCTAAGTTGGCCTCTCAGAGGTGTCATCTGACCTATTTTTCAGTCGGTCATCCATGGTTGTCAGTGTCATGTTTATCATCACATCAGTTATATTGGTCCTTTGCTCATGCCAGTTTGAGAAGGTCTTTATTAACTTCTTGCTGGTGGATCTTGCCCTTATCGACGATGACATATTGCTCTGAGGGAAAACCTAGAGCTGCACCCTGGCCATATTTTCATTATTGATAGGTCACCTTGTGCTCAACATCGATCAGTATCATGGGTCTTTGACTGAGTGGTTTCCCTTGTGTTCGACATCAGCTTTCATTATCACACATTGGGATTCATGCAGTGCCTTCGTGTACATTTGTCCCTGTTGGTGGATTCCTCGCCTCTGTGTCATCTTTCATTATTGGTTGGTATAGAAGGATTCTATCGTGCGCTAGCTACATCTTGTGTACACTGGAAACGTGCTTTGATTGTGTTACTACATATTTTTCGTCTGATTCCTTCCACATTATTGGCCTACGAGTTACACTCGCGCTAGATTGATGAAGGATGCCTTAATGCCTCCCTTCTGGTAGATCTTTTCCTATCAACTACAACTCATTTGCTCTAGGACAAAGATCTAGAGTCCATTTGGTAGTACCTTGGGGTTTGCAGTCATCAGTGGTAGATTCCTTCGTTATCAACAGTGGGAAACCATCATTGTCCCCTAATTGATAGATTCTTCCAAGTGTTTGACTTCAACTCCTTTATTCGCACTTGTTAGATTGTACTCAGTACCTTGACTCTCATTTTCATTATCGGTTAGTAGTCTCGTGTTTGTTAATGGTATACATCAATGACCGGTAATAAAATGATTTCTTACATGGCGACCTCAAATCATTTATTCCCATTGTGTAGAAATGTACTGTTGTGGTTGGTGAAGACCTCAGTTTGCATCAGCATGTTTTGGTTCACTTGTCAGTTGCTCATGTTGCTGCTAGTTGACACCATCCACCTTATATGTTGCAGTTCTTCACAGTGAAATCTTATATGCTGGCATCCGAGTTGTGATGTAGTATCATTTTATTCCATCATGTTCATTTGGTATTATTGGGATCAGTTTTTGACATCAGTGATCAGCTTCATCCTACAACATCATTGATGGTCTTCTTATATATGTGTGATATTCAGACATGTACGTTTTTTTATCATGCTCACATGATCCATTATGTACTTTCACTTATTTATACTTGTATACATATTGGATTCACTTGTACTTGATATGCGGACATGCTTTACTTCCTCTAAGCATGGGTATGCCAGCCTCAGACAGTGTTTTCTTTCTGATCTCTTTTGATGGCTTGGCAGGCTGAATTCTGGTGAAGTCCTTCTCAATTTCGACTAGATTCTTCCCACACACTTAATACATTTCAGCCATCATGTACCCCTTCTGACCTCATATATTAGGGGGCATCTGTTGTAGCACCATTTACCACCCTTGGTATTTTTGATGCTTCATTTATGGCCTAGGGAAACCCCTCCTTCCAGACTTGATCCAAATATATTAAAAACAATGTTTTATTCCCTCTACGCTACTTTTCCCTTAGATAAAAGCATGTACATGCGGGTTAGTTAATACCCAACCCGTGTATATGTGTCAAAACACTTTAAAAAAAAAAATCCTTAATTATGGGCGGAGTTCACGGGTTTTACCTATTTATTACCTCCTATTTCCTGTGGCCCAACTGGTTCCCAACTAAAAAACTAATTGGGAGAAGTATAAATAGACTTCTATGGGAAGGCCTAAAAGGAGAAGAGATAGAGTTATTTTACTGAGATTATCCCTGACTCAGTCTGATGAATCCCTGTGCCTCATGCACTTCCCCAAGTTTCAGGAAACCTTTGTTTCCTTGATTATAGATATTCTCCCTCTTGCTTTAGATATCATGGTGTTGGTTGTGGAAGAAGATTGTTGAAGGTTGGGATAGGACGAATCCGAAGGACAATTCCGCTTGGAGCCAGAAAAAGAAGACTCAGGTGAATTCTCTCCATGTTATTTATAGCTTATTGTAATAAAAGACATGCTGTCTTATTTCCGAAATTAACTTTGTTTATGCATCAAATTATGTTGCAATTCATATATGAATGTTGTTTTGATGTATGATCAATCATTTGCTTATATTATATAAAGTCAAATTTTGTGAATATGCTTTACCTCTATGCTGCTATGTATGTTCTAATTGAATGATTTTCAGGTTTGAAGAACATCGGGAGTTGCAGAGGGTCTGAACCCTGTGGGAACTATTCGAACGAAGGAAGACTGGGTATGTTCACTCTTACATAGTTTGGTTACATAAGCATTTTACCTGAGTTGTATGAGTGTTTCTTGTTGTAGTTTTATTCTGCTCTGTTGGGGTTCTAACCCAAAGCCCTAGGGTACTTATTCCCGTAACACCTAGGTTTACCACTTCAAATCTCAGAGTAGGACTGTAAGTCTTGTAGTTGGTAATCTTCTTAAATCTATATTTCAAATCATAAAGATCTTCCATTTTGACTACAGATTTAGGAATTGGGTTTTGATCTTGTTTATGGTTGATTTGTAAGTCATTCTCATGTTCATCTATGATTTGTTCCTCATAAGATCCTTCTGATGTAAGGAAATCGATTATATCAACATCATTATTAAACACTCTCCAATTTGTTACATTATCAGGAATGGATGGTTTGAAAACTAACTCTATGGAAAATCTATCTCGACTAAATTATTCTGAAGGTATAAGCCTAGATGTTACATTGGCAAGTAAGTCATAACTTACATTTTGTAATGTGGGGACTGAAGAAATGTTAAAAGCAATGAAATAAGAAGTAAGATTCTGGGCTAAAGATTGATAATGTTTGAGATACCAGAAATGCAATGGATTGGGTTTCTTACCTATTTAATAACTATTTCCGAGTCTCCATATACTTGCAAATACTTGACATTAAGGCCAATGGCTTTGTATAGCCCTTGGATCAAAGCTTCATATTCTGTAGTATTGTTAGTGCATTGAAATCCAAGCCTGTAGGCTAACATGGTTTTCTCTCCTTGTGGGATGATTAAGATGCATCCTGCACCTACACCATATTCAGACTTGGAACCATCAAAATAAAGAGTCAAGAATATTGAATTATTTAGAACTTTATCAACTACATCTACACACTTGGAAGCATCTGTTTGTGAAAAAATTTCTATCTGAGATATTACAACATTATCTGGAAAGGGAGATTTTTTAGCATTAAAGGATTCCAAGAATGACTTAGCCGAGTAGCTACCAATAATGTTATTCGTGAAAGCTATAGGTTCATTGCTTCCCTTGAGATCAGTGACTGTGTACCTCATGAATTTTTCACAGTCTACTCTGATTTGGTTAGGTTTACCATTGTGTGGCAACCACATGTGAGACCAATTAGTTGCAAAGTATCCATGTAACTTTTCAGACCAATCCCTACTTATAATTAAACCATAAAATTCAAGGATATCAGCCACTAGAATGTCAATTATGTGCGAAACTTTTGGATTAGAGGAAATCCTCATTGAAACTGATGATATTTCTCCAAGTACCTATACTTTAGTTATGTCCATATGAACTATGTGTACAACAAATTTTTGAGGTGTAATATTCAATTTGGTGCACACAGTTCTTGGCATAATATTTGAAGAGGCTTTTGAATCAACAAGGCAATTATGGACATTTCTACTGAAAATCTCATAAGTAAGAAGAATTAGAGGTGTATGAGAAATAGACCTATCACCTATCAGAACTAAATATGAGGGATTTACTTTGTTTGAAGATGAAGGAGGTTTTCCCACATCATAAGCAACTTGAGTGACCATGCCGGATAGCAGAGGGGCTATAGGAACTGATTTTAACTCTCTGAGTAGAATTTTTTGTTGTTTATTGAGTTTAGTCAGCTCATGTATTGAAATATTTTCTCTCATTTTTTTCATATATTCGACTATGTTATATTCTACTGTATCCGAGATTTCTAACATTTTGGAAGCAGTTGGAGGATCTAGTGGAATAGAATCAGTTTGAGTAGTCTTCGATTTCTTACTTGTTGTCTTCTCCTTTATAGGATTAGCAGTTTTCTGTTTTTGAATTGTTGTAGAGATATCATGAGAGTTTATACTTCTTGTAGTTACTAGGATAGATTGTGTTTCCTCTTCAGTTAGAAGAATGAAATCCCACATTCCGTTTAACTCAACTTCTTCTTCAATTTCAGCTTCCTCTTTGGTTGGTGAGTCTTCTTCTGTTTCCAGATCAGATTCATCATTAGAAATAATATTTGGTGGTTGAGATGTAGAAGAAGGATTTATTTTAAATGAGCAAAATGGTTTCTTGGGAGCAGATGATTCTTCAACCTGTTTCTTGATTTTGACCATTTCATTAGACATGGTCTTCAACACTTTCTGAAGGCCTTCAATGTCGAAAGGGTCCTTTGGATTTTTCTTTTTTGAATCATCCTTGAATGTTACTTTCTTTGATTTCCTTTCATCTGTATGTGACCTCTTTTCTAAGGAAATAATTCTTCTTTCTATAGATAGAGTTTCTTTCATGTTTTCTACAAGGGTAGCCTTATTGGCTCTATCTACAAAAATTGTGATATTAGAAGGAAGGGAGGATATGTACCATTCTATTTGTACATCCACCGTAGGTTTTGAGGCAGATGGGATTTTTTTTAGTAACTTGTTAATTCTGGAGTTTAAGTCTTTGATCCTTTCATTTGAATTTTCTTTTAAGTTGGAAATATCATTGATTAAGGATGCTATAGTCCTGTCATCACCAAATTTTCCAAAAAATACTTCTTGAAAAGTATCCTAGATTCTTATTGAACCTGCTAGAAGGGAAAAATACCAAAATCAAGAAGATCCTTGGAAAGTATAAGGAAACAGTCTGATTACAACATCTTCATGTGCAACTCCATTAAGATTCATGGCTGGCATAAAGTTATGTAGATGTTCTTCAGTAGGAAGACCATCATCAAGATTTTACTTAGGTAAACATTTTTCTGGGTTTGTTGGGAAAGCATTTGGATCAGCGACCAGAATAGCACCAGGATTTGTCCAAGGTTGAGTGGGTTGATTGGCCATAACTTGAGTCAGAGATTGGGAAGATAGGAAGGTTGGTCTAGAAGTAGGTATAGATGGTGAAGAACTTACTATTGGGTTAGTACTACTAGTAGCAATACTAGTTGAAGAAGTGGATTGTTGAGAAGAGGTGGATTGAGTAGAAGTGAATGGATGGAAAGGTGAAGTGATCTCACTGGTATCCAATTCAGATCTTGATGTGATAACTTTCTTAAGTCGTGAAGGAATGGGAAAATCAAAATGAGTTACTCCGAGCCTTTCACTTTGTAATCTATTTAATGCACTAGTTTCTCATAATAAGGAAGTGACATTTTCTTCAGAAGCTTCGGGCCTCTCTGGTTTCTCGACAGAAATGGATATCTGTCCCAATTTATGTATTAAAGAGTGAACTTCGGGAGACTCAGGAGTGTAATCTGAAGGAGGTGATTGTCTTAATACTTCAGGGGATGAGGGAGATGTTTCTACAACTTTAGATTTCCGATCCAGAGATTTTGAATGAAATCTAGAAGGTGTAGATGTTGTGTAGGGGTTTTGACTCTTATGAATGTTTTTCAATTGATCTTTAGGTTTATATGCCATTCATAGTCAGATGGCCCTCCTTCTAGTGCCAAAATGTTGAAGCCTCAGATTTTTGCTGCTCCAACATGGGGGATAACCACCCGTTCTGGACCTTAAAGACAACTCCTTTTCCGTTTGAAGTGGTGGCTCTGACTGGGGATGATGGGACTAGTTTCCCAGTGTGGGATTTAAAATGAGAGTGGGTGGTTTTCAAGTGATTTCAGTAAGGATATTGATAACTAAATGGCCTATTCTATCATGCAAATATCTATCTAACTTAATCTAATATAAGCCCGGGTATTCTGTGTGATATGTGATCTAAAAAGATATTTGTTTAACATGTGATAATAAAGATCAATCATGCATTAAACAAAGGTGAAAATGTGTAAGGATAATTTCTTTGAATAAATAGTTAGTCAAAGAAATGTATAAACTATATCACATATATCTTATGATTATACATGAAAATAAACAATTTCAGCTAGGCATCATACAATAGTGCAATTAACGCATAAAAGAAAGACCATATCTCATATATAATTCATGAAAATGAAGTGTTATCACTAATTAAACAAAAACATAACTAATCATACAAGATGGAACTACCATATGTGTGAATTTCTACTCATTTGACTAATGACATAGATCAAATCCTTTCTTTAGATCAAATTATCTTCCAAGTATACAATAGTGCATCAACAAAGAAAAGTAGTTTGGTATTTAAAAGAAACTACCATGTTCCATAATTTCATCAAGGCATTCACAAACTTACAGAAGTGCATTCTTTGCAAACATTTTTGAGAAAATTCTAACTAATGTTCAAAAATAGATTATATAAAAATTTGAGGAGGTTTCAAACAACCTTCCTCCTAACTAGTCAACTAACTCTAAAAATAAAAGTGACTTGATGAGCAGAGGCCATAGTGATGACTTTTTTTCTGCCAGCTTCTCTTTTAAATCACATATATTGGCCATCAGTTTCACTTGAGGTGGTGCCCCAAACTGTGTTCTGACCTGTCCTACGAATATAGCATCTGTGGGAGGTAGCATCATCTGTTGAGTTTAATGGAGTGAGCAGTTGAGGGTCATGATTTGGCTGTGTGGCTTGAAAAGGTATTTCCAATATGCCTCCCAATCAGTGTTTTCTAACTTTACGTCACTTCCCTTTGGATTTCCACTCTTTCCTTCCAAATTTTATGCAAGTCATTTAAATTTGGCAGTATTTTCGGGTTACCTTCTTTCACCAGGTTGGTGGCATGCAAAGTGTGGTTTACTACTTTTACTATGTTCTTTGACACCCTTGTTGCTCCTGCCACTGCTAATTCAGCTTGCTTGATCTATGCATCCCAATCCATGAATAGAATGTCCTTATGTGTCTCCTCATTCTCGGGCAGATTAGCTCTCCTTCCTTCTTCTATTTCTTACCATTCAATGAATTCTGAGATCCTTGTATTTAGATCATTAAATTCAATTCTTTGGTCAATCGCCTTATCCGTTAACTGGTCACTGGTGATCAGATGAGGAGCGATATGTGACATTCTTTGGAAAAATTTCTCTTGCTATTTTGGTAGAAGGGAATTTAGCTCTAATCCCTCTTTAATGAATTCATTGACAGTAGGGACATCTTCATATTTTTCCATGGCTTCTTGCAATTCTTGAATTTGCATGTTCTTCATAGAAATGTCTGCTTCATGGCTTATCTTTAACACTTCACTATTCTGTTACAATTGAGCAATTTGTTCAGCAGCTTGCTGGTTCACATTTGTTTTTTCAATTTGCAGTTGTTGCTCGAGCTGCACTATCTTCTCTTCCTTCTCCCTTAACAAAATAGATATCTCTATAGCTTTATCCATGGTGTCAGTTTATATGCCCCTGTAAACTGTGCCAGTCTGGTCAAAGTTTCCGCTGGATTGGAAGGCATATCCTTCCAAACTATGTCCATCAGCTCATTCCCAGGTGGGATCTCGGGTGTCTCTACCCTCCTTCGTTTCCTATGTCTCCTTACTATAGCCTTGTGATTTCGGTTGTAGAACACATCTAAAGGATGAATATCAATCACCTTTAGGACAATTTCTGATGTAGGAAAAGCAGGAATGATTTCTGTCTGCTATGAACTTGTCCCTTTCTCATCCATCAGCTCAGACTCTTTAATTTTCTGGGTATGCAGAGGAGTGTGATATTTCATGGTTTCCAAGGCATCTGTTGTCTTAGGAGTGTCTTGTATTTTTTTATTGAATTGGTCCTACTCCTACTCCAAACTACTACTTTTGATCTCAAAATTGGTATCTTTAGTCAGGCCACTTATAACTTGCTTTTCGACTGACCTCCTATTGGATTCCGTTGTATTCTTGGTGTCTTGGATTTTCCTTGTGTCCAATGCTATCCCTATGTCTACTTGAGACTCTATGTGAGAATTTGGTCCTTCACTGTTGACAGTTACACTGGGTGTAGTTTTGTTCTCGGTTTCTAACAAATGCAATGGAATTATTTCGAGCCTTTTGTTTCTGAATTCCTGAAAGCTTTCAAAATCTTCAAGACCCATATTTTCCCTTGCCCACTCGAACACTTGTTCTAATGATTCAGCTGACTATAAAAGGTCTTCATAATTATTAGCCTCATGGTTAAAGGGCTTAATCTTCACTATAGTAGTAATATTATCTGTTATTTTGTCTAGATCAAATTCCCTTTTCGGTAGAGTATGGAGCCTGAGGCTCTCTAGGCTTAGTGATTCCTTGGTTACATGGTTAAAATTTGCTAACGAAAAGGAACCACACCAAATGGGAATTGATGGCTACAATGACTTTTTATTATCTTTTAAGGTCTTGGTCAAGCCTTTTCCCACAGTCTAGTGGGTTATTTCCCTTGCTAATAGTTTATCAAAGACATACAAAGGGAGGACATGCGAGTCTGTTGTACTGAGAAAAACCCTGATGTATGTAAATCATTCTTCAACAAAATACTTTCCTACTACGAGAAGGTCTGTAGCGGCTTCTTTGGAAAACTTGGGGGCTTTCTTATTAAAAATAAATTGATGCAATGGTAAAATAACAACACGGTATATTTTATAAAAATAGGGTATATAATGGGATTCCCAAATCTGTTTATGGCTGAGATGAATAGGGTAGGGGTCCTACAAAGTCCATTTCCAACCCATGATTGGAAATTTAGTGCAGAAACAGATGGCATCCATGATGTATGCACTAAAATAAAATGGAGGAAGGTTCTTTGTGGAGGAGGATATTTCTTGATGAAACTTGGAGATGGCAGTGGCTAGGTTATCAGAGAGGATAGTGGACCAATTCATTATGTGGGAATTGACACAGGTATCAATTAAAGGAATCCATTCTATGGAAAACTTAGCATTATTAGGTAATCCATATAGCCTACATAACATAGCAACTGCATAGTTGTAGGGGTTTGCTAAGGACGCGACAAGATACATACTCGTTTTATGATATTTGAACTTGTTCTCTAGTAGCCTCCAGCCCTGGATCATCTTGAAAGGTTCTTCATTTTTCTTTGCAAAGTTGGTCAGGTATGACTTGCCATATATGTCCTGAGGGTTAGGTATATGGTACATTTGCTTCAGGTCTTCAACTTTGAATGACCCCATGAGCTCCATCCTCAAGTTCATGAACTGCATGTCTTCAATACTAAGATTTTCCACCAGCCACCTAATCATATCAGTATATGGTATTATTTTCGCTGTCGCTCCTATTCTGTGAAGGAAGGAACAGGCAGCATCTTTGAATTGGACCCCACGAAGGTTTTATTGAGTCAGTGATTGCCTTTTTGATAGTAATTTATGAGTGCTCATCTTCAAGCCTATTATGACTTCCCATGTTGTCACTCCCCCATCGGCACTACAAATTGTATCAGAGAATATAGGTGACATTTCTAATAGCTCTAACTCTCTAATGCTCTATTTTTTCTACTTTTGCATTATCTTTTGCAATGACATATATTTTGAAGTTTGCCTGAAATGAAAGAGATATATCAGCTCAGATGATATAGGGAAATTAAGGTTGAAAGCTCTCTGAAATGACTTTGAATCGTAGGAAGATTTTGAACGAGATATTCAGCGTTAACTAGTCATAACTTGAAACATCATTACCTCTCTTCGGGTTGCTAAACATTAATTACCTTGTCAAACCATTCATTTTTATATTAAAAAACAGTAACTTCCCACGCTTCGTGCTTTATTCGCGCATCGCAACTTTTAAACGTTGTAATATAGCGTTGTCTGGAGATAATGCGAAATGCGATTGTGAAAATCACAATATCGCATTTCACAAATCGTTAAAGGATGACACAATGGCAAGCATTATCTATTTGTGACTCTATGAATTGTGATCACGTGTTCTCAAGGCGTTCTGATCGGAATATCATAAAGGGGGTTTTCATCGCATTTTACATTTCAGGATTTACTTAAATATGTTTATAATTATCACATGGAAAACTGCAAAATGTGATTTGTGATAAAGATCCTAAGCTTGGGTTGTTTTCTAAGGGTTTCAAGGAAATTTCTTAGAGTTAGGATTTATTTTTCAAAGACTAAAAAATTTAAAAAGGGTCGGCCCATTTATATATGAAATATCAACTATTACTCGTATAAATGGGGGGATTGTTACATAATACAACACCATGAGAGAATGTGTTTTGAATAGTCCAATGCTTTCCATTCCAATGGGTGGTGCTAATGTTGTAATAGGAGTCCAATGGCTATAATCTTTGGGTACGATGACTTTTAATTTTCAAGAACTCTTCTTGAAAATTTTTCATAAGGAAAGGAAGTTGAATTAAGGGGTATCACAGGGAAACCGGGAAAGATAATCAGCTCTAACAGCATGACAAAGCTTCTAAAGGAACAATAACATGGTGTAATTGCAAAATTATGTTCGCTAGAGGTTCCCACATTGAAATCATCTATTTCTCCAGATTTCCAAAAAGTATTGGACAGTCATTCCAAGGTATTTGAGACTCCCAAAGGCCTCACACCTATTTGTGATCATGCTATTCATTTTCTAGGAAGTGTTCCTCCAAACATCAAGCCTTACAGATATCCCTTTGCACAAAAGAGTGAAATTGAACGTATGGTTGCAGAAATGCTAGAGGCTAGTATAATTCAACCTAGTCAAAGTTCTTTCTCTGCTCCAGTAGTATTGATGCAAAAGAAGGATGGATCATGGCACATGTGTCTGGATTATAGAGAGCTCAACAAGCTCACTATTAAAGATAAATTTCCCATTCCTCTCATTGATGAATTATTCGATGAATTGCATAGAGAAATTTACTTCAGCAAGTTGGAACTTCATGCAGGATATCATCAAATCAAAATGAAGACTGAAGACATTCTGAAAACAACATTTAGAACTCATGAGGGTCATTATGAATTTTTGGCCATGCCTTTTGGCCTTACCAATGCACCTTCTACATTCCAAGGTTTGATGAATTCCATTTTCAAACCTTCCTTAGAAAATTTGTGTAAGTATTTTTTGATGATATACTAATCTACAACAAATCTTCAAAGGATCATGTTCAACTTGTTGATAGAGTGCTCAGACTATTGGATGAGAAACAATTATATGAAAAAACCTCCAAATGTTTCTTTGGAGTACAAGAGGTGGAATACTTGGGTCATATTGTATCTCGTGAAGGTGTTAAGGTAGACCCTAAACAACAACAAGTTCTCCAACTCTTAAAGGATAACCTCACTTTGGCACAGAATCGAATGAAACAATCGACAAATCAACATCGCAGCGAAAGAAGTTTTGATATAGGCGATAGGGTATTTTTATGAATACAACCATACAAACAAATTTCCATCAAGCAAGCTAAGAAGGATAATAAATTATCACCAAAGAACTATGGTCCTTGCAAGGAACTGCAAAATATTGGTACTGTGGCATACAAATTGCAGCCTCCTGCATCTTCCCGAGTGCCACCAGTTTTCCATTTTTCATGCTTAAAGAAGTTTATAAGTGACAAGCTCCCAGTTCAAACAATATTGTCAAAACTTGACAAGGAAGGAAAAACCATATTGGAACCTGAAAAAATCACTGAAAAAAAGAACCCAACAGCTATGAAATCGCTCAATTTCATAGTACCTCATCAAGTGGAAGAACTTACCTGCTAAATATTCCACATGGGAGGACGAGAATTTTATACAGAAACATCCAGAACTACTCAAGCGTTGAGGACAACACTTTTTGAAGGAGAGGGGCATGTTAGGTCCCTATACTACTAGTGTAACCCCTTATTGTTATTAGTGAAACCCCCTTATTATATTGTTGTTCCTATGTAGTCCCCTTATTATTATTATTGTGCCCCATAGAAGCCCACTATTGTTATTGTTGTGCCCTTACATTATTATTGTTATTTCGCTCTAATTACATTATGACCCCTTAGACTCCTATATATAGAAAGGAGGACTTGTCATTTGTATCATCCAAGAATTGTTCATTTGTGTAATGTAAAGGAGGTTTCCCCCTCGAATAGGCTGATTTCTAAGTCGTTGATCTATCTTTTCTATCTTTTTGTGAGTTGGTTTCATAACAAAAAGTCACTCGTACAATGAATATCTAGAGGGAGGCTTCCAAATACTTTGAAGGCATTTTCTAGGAATGGTCAACGGTGGGCATTGATGATCAATTATGTTTCGTAGAGTCATATCCCACAGTGATATTCGCTGATGATAATGCTAAAATTGACCAGTCGATTACACTGTAGGGGATTTCTAATGTCCTTCGATCCTTTTCCTGGGACAAATGCCCTGGGCCGGATGGGTAGACGGTAGAGATATTCTCACATTTTATGGAGATGTTGGGTAGTGATTTGTTGAATATGGCAGAGGAATCCAATTTCTCTAGATTGGTTGTTGGGTCGATCAATGCGAAATTCATTGCTCTAAACCCGAAGTCTTATTTCCTTCATCTTTCAGGGATTTCCGTCTAATCTCTCTATGAAATATCACATATAAACTAATATATTGAGTAATTTCTAATCAAATTAAGGAGAAATTATATGTGTATATTTCAGTTAAACAATTTGGTTTTCTTCAAAATCGATAAGTCCAAGATGTGGTTTTCATCGCATAAGAGTGTATCCACTCAATTAAGACAAAAAGAAAGAGGCTCTTGTGCTAAAGTTGGATCTATGCAAGGCCTATGATTATGTAGATTGGAATTTCCTACAGAAGATATTGATAAAGGTTAGTATTACATTTGGCATTGTTGACTAGATAATGGCAAGTATTACCTCTGCTAACTATGTCGTGTTGATTAATGAGCTCCCAACACGTTTTTGCAGGGCATAAAAGGGTCTCTGACATGCTTGTTATTTATCTCTTTTATTGTTTTTACTAATTATAGATGGGTTGAGCAAGAAGCTTATGAAATCTTGAGATGAAGGGATCTTCCATGGACTACAGGTAACAAGGAATGTCACTATGTCACATTTGATGTTTGTTGATGATGTACTCATTTTTGGATAGGTTTCAATGTCCCAATAGACACATCTATATTCCATCATTTCAAGTTTTAGGGATGTGTCTAGATTATTCATGAACAAACAGAAAATTATTATGATCCATTCCTACGATCAATAATACATTGTATTTGAGATTGCTAATAATTTTAAGGTGGGTACAATAGGCTTAGAAGATGGTTTCACATACCTGGGGTTGAGGTTGAAACTAAACAAATATCAGAACAAGGATTGGCAGTGGCTCGTAAACAAACTTGAATGTAGGTTGTCTCTTTGGGCTCACATATGGTTATCCATGTGGGGCAGGTATATTCTCGTGCAATTGGTGTTACAAAATATATTTATATATTGGATGCACTTATTCTTGATCCCTTTCAAGATTGTATAAAAAATCAAGGCCCTTATTGCTAAATTATTGTGGTTTGGGGCTAAGGACGAGAAAAAAATCCACTAGGTCCATACGGATGTGATTATGCATATGAAGGATATTAGAGGATGGGGGTTAAAGGAAATTAAGGTATTTGGGTGGGATTTATTAACAAAGACTTTTTGGATCGCCATTAATGGTTGTGGCATATGGCAAGGAATAATAAAAGAAAAATACATGAGCAAGCTATCTATCATGGATTGTTACAAAGTTGGAAAATGTTCTATTTGGAGTGGCTCTCACATTTGGAATGGTTTCTTGAAAATTAAGAAGTGGTTATTTGATAATATTCAGTGGATGATTGGAAATGGTTCTAAGATTTTGGATTGTATTAACCCCATCTAAGGTATATGTACTAAGTTTTTCCCATCTGAGATGGTTAAGAATGCATTTTATGGTTGGGGGGGGGGTGGGATGGGTTCTCTTATCACAAGTTTGTGATGGTGTTGATTTGTTGCATACATATCCCACTTGGAAATAGGTAGAGAAGATATTTATTTTTGGTGAGAATGTTGTAATATAGGATCAATACATTTCTAATCTTCAATAGATAGGGATTTCTATCAATGATCGTGAAGATGAACTCACTTGGGATGGCACATTGCATGAGGGACAAACTGTAGCCTTAGATGTATATAATTACATTTCTCTTTTTCTCCAGGAACAAGTGGATCAATGCTGGTAAGACTTTGTTTGGTCATGGCATATTCCATTGAAGATTGAAATTTTCGAGTGCCTCACTTGGAAAGACAAGATCCTCACTTGGGAAAACTTGTGCAAGAAAGGATTTATTAGTCCCTGTCGGTGCTATATTTGCAAGGACATTAAAGGAAAATGTTATACATATTTTCTTACAACCCTTTTTCCATAGTGATATGGGGTTGTGTTTTACAGTGTTCAAATGTAAAATAGGAATGGCATTTCAACCCTCTAGAGGCATGCTTTGTGTGGTGGACACACAAGCGCTATGTATTTATGACTCTTTCGTTCTTTATAATATGGGATATCTGGAGAACTAGGAGTGCATTGATTTTTGAAGAATATTCTTTCGACATAAGTTGCATGAGTAATAGAATTTGTGCTCATTACGGTGAACATGCCCAAAAGGTATACAAAAAAAAAGCAAACAAACAAACCTACCAGATTTATGGACTCTACACAAAATGTTGTTTTTCTGATTTTATACTTAAATAGAGATGCTCAAAAAGGTTGTTGTGGTTGTGGAGATGTCATTAAGGTGAGCCAAAATCACCAGTTTCAGTACTTTTGGAATAATGGATATGGTACAAACACCAAAGAAGCAACACTTTCTCTATAGGGACTTCTATACTATGCAAAGAGACTAAATATGCCAAAGATTTCAACTTATGGATATTTCAGGATTATTATTAAATAGATAAATGCACAGACCACTCTTACCTCTCCCTCTTTTATTAACTAGATGTGTCGGATTGAGGACTTAAACAGCTGCTTTCACTTAATTAATTTTGAACATGTATGCAGGGAACACAACTCCATGGTTGATACACTATCTAAAATGGGTATTGCTTCATGGCCTTAGCATTTTCACTTCATCATTTATTGCAATAGTGTGTTATGATAGGATAGAACTTTCCCAATTGTTTGATTTATTGTCATACCTTATGGTTGGATGCGTGGTTTTTTTTAAGTATAGTTTCAAGCTTAATTAGTGAATATATAATGTTGGCCTATATTGTTTACTTGCTTTGGGCACTTTAAGTGCTAGTTTTTAATTTATTTTTTTCTAAGAAAATAGGGGATGAACAATGTCAACTTTGTTGAATTATTGGGTAGATATATGGAATCCGAAGAAAGCATTATATGTTGTATTGGACATAAGGAAGATCCTTGGTGATTTTGATTGAACAATGTACTCGATATCTTATTTAATATAATATGACATTTTTTCTTTCCTGAAAATAATAATAATAATAAATAAATAAATAAATAAAAATAAAATAGTTTTTATAAAATATGTTACACATATATAATTTTATTTTAAAGTGGAGGATTATTGCAATTTATGCAATTAATTATGATAGTAAGCATGTCTATTTCACAATAGGATTTCCATAATTTTAATTTAATTATTAGTAATTATTAGGTGGATTGTGGAGATTTAACCTCCATGGAATATTTTGAAATATTTATAGTAGTATACACATATCAAGGGAATCATCTAATGAGGCGGAGGAATTGCCCGGACGACCAAAAGTGGCCAGAATCTGGGTAAAAAAAAAATTTAAAAATATTGTAGAGGCAGTGTTTGAATCATGTTTTTGATGGTGGAAATGGATTCAGCACCATCAAAAACATCTAGGACACCTAAAATTTTGAAGTTTAACAACTATAAATTAGATTTACAAAAATCCTTGGCGGATTTTCTCTAAATATGACCGGAATTTCCATAACTTTCCAGGTAACTCCTTCGCCTCGTTAGACTACGCGCATATCAAGAGTTAAGATTTATCTCCAAGTTAGTTATGTTCTTTTAATTAATTTATCTCAAATTAATTAATTAAAGAAAATGTCATATCAACACATATTATATTGGGTACGTGGTATTGATAAGCCATGGTATTGGCTCATGGTATTGTAACAAAAGTTGTCTCCATTTTGAACAAAAGTTGTCTCCATTGTAAAGTGGATTGAATCTCAATGGTTATTGAATATTGTTTAACTCATATATTTCTATGGTTAACAATATTGTTTAAATCATACATTTTTTTTTATAATTAATAATAATAATAATAATAATTTAAAATGAAGTTATAATTTAGTTAGTTTTTATGACTTTTTTTAATCTAGGCAATGTGAGATCTCTCTTGGGGTAAATGTTTTGATGCTTATCATGGATTGATACATGTACATTAATCAATCATTTAATCTATATTGTCACCCTAGTTATGTTATTATTATGTATGGAAATGTTTAAATGTCATGGTGGTAATGGACCATATTGAATAATTTTAAAACGATGTTTATGTAAATATTTGGTGATGTTACTCGATAGACTTTTTGGAGTTTCTTGCCAGAATTTAACAAAAACAATTCTGGTCAAATATTGATTTGTGTTGTTTAACTTGGGTTTTTGACTACATATATGGATTTAGCACCTTCAAAAACACCTGGGGCACTTGGATTGGGAAGAGTTCACCCCTCAAACTTGTAATTCCAATGAATCCCTAACAGATTGTGGGTAAATTAGACTGGAAAATAGGCCGAAAAACCTTCCAAAATGTCTAACAAATAGCCTACACTTAAAAATGTCTTTGATAATAAACAAAAATCGAGGAAATGACTTGGAATGTGAGCACATATTTAGAATTTGATAGGACCAGTTGGAATTGGTAACGGGGTTATGGGAAATTAATCATATCTAATATCACCAAAAATACTTCATCCAATGATCTATGCTAAAGCTTGAATTTGAAAATTTATTACCTTGTTTTCCCATTAACACATGATTCATTGAATGAAGCAATGGGTAATTACATGGAATATTTGAGGGGCTAATATTGGCAAGTGGGCTAATTTTCTGTATTCTCCCCCCCCCCGCCCACATCCCCCCCCCACAAACAAAAAAAAAAATAATTAAATCAAGATCTATTTTCTAAAATTTTGTCAAACCTTTTATAATATAAAATTATTTATATCTTAAAAATCATCAAAACTTTATAGAGATTGTAAAAAATCATTAACAATTTGAAATTTTTACAAAAATATCACTAAAAATTTTACAATTTGCATATTGGGGACTAGTAAGATTTTCCAAGGTTTCTAAAATTTAGGATAAATTTTCATCCTTAAAATTTTCCCTAGAAGTTGAAGCAACTACCAACCACATTTAAGGAGGTGAATTTGTGGTTATGGAGTGGTGGTGGGCAAGCACCCATCTCAAATTTTAAGGCTTGATGCATGAATGGTGTGGGAAATTGGAGGAAAATAGGTGGATTAGACATACATGAGTGTATTCATACCATACTAAAACAAATCAGGGATACATTGGTGCCTAGAGTTGTGACTTTCATCAACAGAGAGCTACCAATTTCGAGTGGAAAGCTTGGTAGCATATTCTCGATGTTTATATAGAATTTTGGGTGTCTAAATATGCCTAGAAAGCACCAATCACTGATTGGAACACTATTAGTGTATTTTGGTCGCTCTAAAAATGAATTTTGCATGAGCTCTAGAACTTAGTTGATTAGTAGTGGGGGTTCGAATTGATGCATGTTGGGCTAGTATGATAAGCATTGGGTAAGGACATCGTCGAGGGATTATAGAGAAGTGATGGAATTTCCTATTGCTATGTTGGTTGACTCAAAGGAATCTAAGATTTGTGGACACCCTAGGCTTAACATGCAGAAGAATTCTCTAATGTTTTTTCCCGTGAAGGATAGTTGCCTTCACCCATCCTAAATTGTTGAAAGAAGTTTTCATTGATGTCAAAGGTTGTCCAAATGATAGATAAAATTACATATTCAAATAACATATTTCGAATTATTGTTTTCATATTTTTGATTCCATGTTTGGATACCCTATATTTGAATGCATTTTACTCCATTTACCTAGATCAAATGGAAGCATAATATATATTGTTGGAAAGATTATTACGAGACCTTTATAATAGTATCTGGAACTCCCTCTAACTCCTCAATGTTGAGGATAACTGATTTTTCTAATATTCATTATACATTTTTCTAGTTGCACAAGCTAATCCAACCAGTGAACAAGTTGGCCCATTTTAGACTCCAAATGCACTATAAATAGGCATGAAAAGGATCATTTTAAGTCATCCACTTAAGCTAGTTTGGATCTATTCAAATAAGCAAAGAAAAGGAGGAGTTTTGAGGTTCATACCTCGTGAATCAAAATTGAAGAGGAGTTGATTTGGAGATACTTTCTAGGAAGGAATTTTGGCACATTTTGAAGGGCTTTTTTGGATTATTTTGGAAATCGTTTTTTTGCTTATTTTCGAAGGATTTTGGTGCACCTTTTCAACGTTTTTTACCCTCATTAGAACGCTAATTGCACACCTTCATAGAGGTTTGAATTCTAGTGTGGAAGGTCAAATTTCAAGCATGTCTTGAGAGCAGTGACCTATCCCTATTGATATCGAATTTCAAGGCCGAAGTTTTGGTACAAAGAAGGTCAAACTCAACCCTGCTTTGAGGGCTAAATATTGGTGTGTTTGAAGGAAAGTTTCACATTTTTTTTATTATCTAACATTATCCTCTATCGAGGAGGTTGAAACCTGTGAAGGAAACATAGTTTTAGAGGCTGAGTTCCACTAATAACGAGGTTGAGTTCAAGGACCATTTGTCGAGCAAGCTATGTTACTAAGAAGGCCATGTTTGGGAAGTTGAGTGCTTGTGTAATGGACAAAGGAGCAGCTACCAAAAGGGTTGAATTTTTTTGACTAATATCAACTCGTGTACAAGCTTTGGTGTTGATAAATCAAGTATTTCATGCTTCCTTTCAGTTTCCATTGATAAATCAAGGAGTTGGTGTCGATAAATTTGAATGTACTCTTTGTATATATTATGAAAAACATTATGTAGTTGTCACGTAAAATTATTTGTGATATGTGTATTTATATGATTTTCTTTATACATGTGGATCCATTTACAAGTTTTCGAAGTCAAAACTTTTTAATATTGATTTACCCCACACTCTCAGTATTGTTGAATATTCCAACAATTGTTATCAGAGCAGGTTCCTTCAGAGAAAAAATAAATAAATAAATAACCACTAGAAGGTAGATCTTGGTTGGACTCATGGACAAACAAGAAAAATACACCAAACATGGCCTGCCATTATTTCATGAAAAAAATATGTTTTTTGGAGCATAAAGATAAGATTGTTGTTACAAGCACAAGGAGTTGATGTTTGGAAAGTTTTTCTAAATGAATATAAGGTACTAGTCTCTGCTCCATCACATCCGATTTGAAGAAGACTCTATGAAAGTAATTCAAATGCTATGCATGTCATTCTAGGAGAGCTAACAAGATCAAAGTTTTTCAAGGTTATGCATTGTGAATCAACAAAGGAAATATGGGACAATGTCAAGAATGCATATGAGTGATATGAAAATGTCAAAGGGACCAAGCTTCGAATTATAGAGGATAGTTTGAATACCCGAAGATGAAGGAGGATGAAGACATTGTAACTTACTTTCTCTAGGTTGATGAGCTCATCAATACTATGAGAAGAATGGGAGATAAAATCATAGATACAATCATCGTTCCAAAGATACCAATATCTCTGAGATCTTATTCTAAAATCTTAGCTTTAGAAGAAAGACAAGATCTAGTTATGTTGAGTATGGATGAGCTACATGGAATTCTTACAACATATGAAATGACGACAAAATAGGAAAATCCATCCAAAAGGGAAAGGTATCTAAGAAGACAAGGAAGAACAAACAAAAGTAAAAGACAAGATCTAGTTGTAGTGATGATTAAAACAATGAATAAGAAGCCAACTTTGCGAGAAAGTTAAAAAGAATAAGTGAGAAAGTTGAAAAGAGGAACTGGGAAATATAAAGTTAAGTTTCATTTAAAATGTTTTGAATGTGGTAGAATTTGTCATTTTGCTTCTAAATGTCCTTTTGCAAAAGGATCAAATAATTATGAAGAATAAAGTTATCAAAAAAGAAATGAAGGAAGGAACAATGGAAAATTATTCAAGAAGAAAAGTCTCTATTCAAGAGAACATATGAGCTCATCTAATGAGGGTGATGATAGTGACCATGATTCTCATAGAGTATCTTCATAGAATTAGATTTTCAGAATGAAACTGCTGAAAACTATGAATGCAATAGTGAAGAAGAAGAAGGAGGAGAACTAGATCTTGAGGAAAAATTAATTAGTGCATTAAGTAATCTTAGAAGAACAAGGAAGAAAAATATCATACTCAAGGAAGAGGTAAATAAACTAAAAGAATGTTTACAAAGTCTTCGTAGGAACTCTAAGGAAACCAAGCAGATTATCACAAATCTGAAAGTACAATTAGAAGAAGCCATTGTGATTGATGAAACACTCAAGAGGAAACTGGAAGAAAAGGAGAGAATAACCAAGAATATAGAATTTGAGATACTCTCCTTGAGGAAGGAACTATGGAATAAAGATATATCCAACAAAAATTTGATAATAGTACTAAAATACTAGATGAAATCATTAGCAACTAGAAACCATTCAATGATAGGTCTAAACTAGGATATATAAAATAAATAATACCTATAAAGATTCAATCTCTATGATGACAAGAAACGAAGCAAAGGAAAGAAGCTACATTGATGCGCCATTATGGAACTTTTGAGGTCTAAAATTGACCTCCTAAGGAAAATGTACAACCAAAATAAATTTTATAAGAACGAATAGGATTCAAGATGATGATGTCAACCATGGGGAGTGATTCACTATTTTTGGAGTAAAAAAGTAAAAAGATTAAAAAATAATAAAATAATAAAACTACTTTTTCAACTCATATTTTCAACTTATCTCCCTAAGGTTTTACTCAAATTTCGAGCAGGAGTACTCGTTGGATGGAAAAATTAATTCCTCATCCAAAGGGTACCCATGTTGCATACTTTCGATGGACCTTGCTACACGAAAAATGAGAAATACATGAAAAAGCGTGATTGCAATTACGTTTTTCATGTGTTTCTCATTTTTCGTGTAGTAGGGTCCATCAAAAGTATGCAAAATGGGTACTCCTTCGATTAGGAATCATATTATGCATCCAACGAGTGTTTCCACTTGAAATTTGAGTAAACCCATAGGGAGATGAGTTTAAAATACAAGTTGAAAAAAATAGTTTTTTCTTTTTTCCCTCTAAAATTTGATGATGTCATCTAAATTTATTTTATTATTTCCACTATTATTTTATAATTTACTTAGGAGGCCCATTTTAGACCTCAAAAATTCCCTAATGCTCAAGTGTCCTATCAAGAATGAAGACTAGAAGTCACTAAAGGAGGATGTATGACAACCAACAACAAAGAAGATTGAAGAAGAATATCATGGCTTCAAAAGGACAATGTCATCAAGAAGACCACCTACAATGTAAAAACCTTGGTCAAAAATCCATGTAATAAATTTAATAAAGGAAAATTAATAACAAAGGTCATGGGACACGTATTCCAAGCTAAATGTTGGGAAAAAAACATAGTGACAGGGATCACTTGTGATTAATTTATGGCTATGGAAATTGGCAAAGGAAAAGTGGCATTAATTGGCATTTTATTTATGAAAATGATGGAAAACAGAAGAAAAGGGAGGTGAAAGGTCACAGGTTGCATGTGAGGAGGAAAATAATGGAAAATGAAGAAAATAGAAGCCTCATTAATAAAAAGGCTTCTGAGGATCAATTTATGGTTTTTTGCCAGTTTAGATTTTTGTCAGTTCAGTTTTGGAGCTCTCATTCTATTCTCTCTCTCATACTCGTGGACACTTAGAGTTTCTTGGAGCACTCTTGGAGGAGTATGGCATACTTAGGATTTGGAGCAAGAAGGAAAAGGAAGAGAAGGAAATCACAAGAGGACATCATGATCAATAACTATAGCAGTTTTTTCTTGTAGGTACCGAGTTGCATGTATGATTTCCTTGCTAGTTTTGGCATGCATGTGGTTTCTTGGTTATGATTTGTCATTGGCATGGAGGATTGCCTAGATTGACAGTGGTTTTGCCTAGCCTTGCCATTTCTTGGATAGCCATGATGTTATTGGTTTCTTTCCTTTTGTTTTCTAGTTGGTTCTCATGTTCCTTATGGTTGTGGGTTGAGTTACTAGTTCCTGGGGCCTTGGTTGGACAAATACTCTGGAAGCCCAGTAACAACTTGGGTTGAGTTACTAGTCCTAGAAGCCTTGGTTCGGCAAATTCTCTAGAAGCCCTGTAACAAATTGGGTTGAGTTAGTAGGCCTGGAAGCCTTGGTTGGACAAACACTCTGGAGCCCTTGGTGGGTTGAGTTACAAGTCCTGGAAGCCTTGGTTGGAATCTATATCTCAGCAATAGATATGGGTTGAGTTACTAGTCCTGGAAGCCCTGGATAGCTTGGGTAGAGACTAATCTGGTGATGGTTAGCGACGTCTGACCATGAGTTGGAATCACCAGTTGAGGGTTGAGTTGGTTTGGCCTCTAGAAGCCCTAGTTTGGTTTTGTTTGATTTGTTTCATGAAATCCCACATTCATGCTTGGAATATGGCGCGGGGGTGATTGGCTGAAAGAGATATTTGTTTTAGCCCAATCTATGGTTGGGTGGTACCTGGAAGTCCCTAACTTGGTTGGTTTGCATATGTTAATAAGAGATCATTTTCCTTGGTATTTTCATGAGTAAATGTGGATGATATTATATGACTTTAATGGTTGTTTCCTCGTTGATGCATCTTTGGTTATTTGTTGGTTATAAGTATGTTTTATGGCAGTTATGATATATGACTCTCATCATGTTTTGGTTAGTATATGAAATTTTAGTGAATGAATGACCTAATAGATAACAATGCAAGTATTGGGAGGAGATATCAGTCCTCTTCGATGATTCTCAGATAAATATGAGACCCTTATGCTTAGATTTGTTGTTGTGACCTGTAGATTACATGTTTGTGATATGTTTTATGAAATTTCTGTCATGGCTAGTAAGGGCCAAATCAAGTCCTTGTTCAATTTTTTACATTAGTACCCTTGTTTCGATGTTATTTTATCATTTCTAGAAGTTTCATGAAGTTCTAGGCAGTGGCCTAAGTCCTAGCCCTAAAAAAGTGGCATAGAATCTGAGGTCGCTGACACATAACTATCTTAAAAAGGCCACACTCGCATGGATTCCTTGTTTTGGGAGTGATTGGAGGGTCCTAGTCACATGCATGCCTTGTCATGGGAGCGGCTAAGGCTCTAGGGTAGTGAAAGGGAAAGTTGTCTCAGGGGTTTATCACCTGGAAGGGTTGGTTGGCTCCTGAAGGTTTTGAAGCATGTGTGGAAGGTCAAATTAGTCTTGTCATGTCAGTACCACTTTATTAACTATACTTGGGGAGTTGAATCATATCATAGTAACTCTTCATCACATTTTTACCCCAGTGGATCGGTTAGCTTGGGTAAATGTGGGAGGAGGGTGTTACCGAGTCGTATCAAAGCATGGTTCTGTTATACTTAGGTGATGTTTGGTTTATGTTCTCCTTGGATGAATGTGTTTTTATGTGTACATACCAGTTGCATATGTGTCCTTATGCTTGTGGTCTATGTACTCATTGTGTATGCATGGTGGTGGTCATGGTTGTCATTGTGATGCCATGCAGAAGTCGATGGTGTTTTTGTCGAAATGTGTTCTTCATGAATGCATGTTCGTGTTTGTATGTATTGTGCATATATGTTGTTATGCATGAAATGTGTCTAGTTGGTTTGCAGTTGTGGCATCATGCGTGGTAACTAGATGATGATTGAGATGATGTCTATATACTGTGACGATTATGATTATAAATGCATTGCACTAATCTGGTTGATCTTGTAGATGAGATATCCTCCCATGAACTAAACCGAGGTCCGTTGGTTTGTTTATGATTTGGTTTAGCTAACATGATATACCTTGCAGGAAGAGAAGATAAAAAATGACTAGCAAGATGGTGGAATACAGCTCGTGAGATTCTCCCTATAGATCAGATGAGAAGCATGGTGATGGATATTCTCCTAACATAGCAGACACTTTGAGAAGTTTGAAGGTAGAAATAAGGAGTTTAAAAGAAGATAATGATCGAATCATTCAATCACAAGAGAGACAAGGACTGCTTAGAATCATTAATGGACAGGAGGATAGGACTAATGGAGCATATGGTAGCAGGTCACATGGTGGGCACAGGTCGAATAGAGATGACATGGTTAGAGATAGCAGATTCTTAGATACACCTGATAGACGAGGAAGTGGACATGGGCTTTACTCTAGTTCTGGTTCAGACATGTATCATGTTCATCATCATTATCATCCGTATAGGATGAGTGATAGGTGATATTTGTCAAATGAGTTCAAGAAATAAAATCCACCTACATTTAATGGGGAAATGAAGAAGTCACATGATGTAGAAGTGTGGTTGCTTGGGATGAATAAGTTCTTTAGATTACATGATTAATCAGAGAACATGAAAGCCAGGATAATGATTTTCAGTCTTAAAGGTAAAGCATAAATTTGGTAGGAAGATGTAAATAATGTCATGGGAATTCGACAAGATGAGTTGACTTGCAGTGAGTTCGAGAGACTTTTAAGGAAGAAGTATCTATCAAAGAGATACTATGATGATAGGTAAAAATAATTTTATGAGTTGAATATGGGATCTATGACTGATGAGGAGTACACTAGCAAATTCTTGGAGCTATTGAGATATGTGACTTACCTCGAGGAGAAGGCTAAGATTCAAAGATCCATCAGTGGGTTGTTGGTAGCATTCAAAGACATGATTGAGTTTGATGAGCCTAGATAATTGGAGGAATCCATCAGAAAGCGAAAGCATTTTTATGAACAATCGAAGCACAGATTTGAGACTAAGTATGACTGGAAAGGTAATGACAAGAATAAAGGGAAATGGGATAAGAAGCAAACAAGACCCCAAGACATAGGTAACAAAGAGAATGAAGCATCACCTAATAAGTTAAATGCATCTTATAGAGGACAAGGATTTCGGTTTGAGGATAAGAACAAGGGTGGTGAAAGCATCACATAAGAGATTGTCCATAACATCAGGGTGTTAGACTGCAAATATACAGTGCACAGGAATAGCAGATAGTGGGGGATGTTGGACAGAGTATTCCGTGGATCTATGCAGCATTGGATAATAGGAAGGCATATCATCGAGTGTCTATTATCGATATGGACAGTAAGCTTTATTATCAAGTTGTTTCTTCTTTGATTGACCATGGATCTAATTATAGTTATGTTAATCCTAACTTGGTGGATAAGTATGGTTTGAATAAAGAAGTGCATGCAAAATCCTGGTTAGTGAAGTTAGCTATAGGTGCAAAGGAGAGAGTTCATCATTGGGTAAGAGATTGTGCATTTGAGTTGAATGGTATGCCTACATCAACACACATGAACATATTTTTGTTAGGATCATACAATATGTTGTTGGGTATGGACTGGTTGTATCTTCATAGGACCAAGGTGGATTGTTATGACAAGGCTATTGAGTGCCTAGATGAAAATGGAGAACAAAGAGTCTTGCAGGGTAAGAAAAAAGAGACATCAGTTAGAATGGTGACAACTATGCAAGTGAAGTGTAGACGTAGGAAAGGGTGTGTGTGTGATCTAAGAAAGTGTTCCCTCTGCAGACAAAGGCAACCCCTCTAGCCCTAGAGTGGGTCTAGTCACAGCAAAGACAAAACAACAATCAATTGCCTTAAATAGTCATTGTTAGAGGCCTACCTCAAACTAGTGGTTGATGAAGTTTCTGTTGTGTTGCTCCAGCTTCTGTTTCTTTCTCCTCAATAAGTAATCAACCTGAAACACCACAAGAAAACAACAGAGCTCGTAACTGAGAACAATAATGATCTATTTACTTATAAAGTCAAGAAATCATAAGCTATCAAGTAAATTGTACACAAGATATAGGAAATCATCACTGAATGTATTAAAATGAATCAAGAGCAAAGCTTACAACCAAGTCTTGGCATTGTAAGCCTTCTCGGAGCGTCTAGCCAATATGTTTCTTCAATCATTCACTCTCAAGAATAGGTCTCCCAAATAGACAATATCTCTCTCACACTCACAAGCTCTAATACAAGGTTAAGGCACTCCACAACTTCTTACCAAACTATTAGCAATCCCACACTTGTCACACTCACACCAAAGTTATCTACTTAGTTTCAAAGCAAACTCGGAAGAACTAGCTAGCACTGCCCAACTAAATAACTAGCAGATCATATCAATGGTGAGTGATTTTATAGGAGAAGGAGTCTCCATGAAATGAGGGAGAGGGAGCTTATCCTTAATGGAGGTTGCACAAGAGGTGGAACCACCATCCCAGAGCAGGAAAAGCGACCCAAACTGACCCAAAAACCAGCTCTAGAAACACCTAGAAGGTCGATTGTTTGAACAAATTCGCCAAATCTGGGTCATCACAAGTCATGAACTAAGGATCAGCGACGACATCGTAAAGAGGCAATGTGTTCAGATGAATCGTTGCGGTAAATAGCTAAGAGCTTCATGCCAAGCCCTAAAATCACACCGTCATGGGAAACACGTGTACTCCGGCGACGGTGTCACGACAAGACAGTTCATGACAAGGGATCGTCACACCTTTTAATGTTTTACTAGTGATGATGCAGAAACTTAGGAAAAAGGGTCAATTCTTCAGCATCAAATAGCACTGTTTAATCTTTTTACATGAGTGGGAAGATATGGACATGTGTATTTGATGTATGACACAGCAAAGGGACTGAGATGAGGACAATGACAAATCATTGTGTAACAAATGCACCCTAAAGCATGAAGCCCGAGAGAGTGGGAGGGGTGAAATGCTTTACAAAACCGTCTAAACTGGAATATACCTTGAAGAACCTGCAAGCACAAGTACAATTGATACCTCCGAGAGTGAAATACATGTAGTCTAGGCATGGGCACAACCATCCAAAAGACATATGAAGCTTGGTCTGTGGTATGGATGCAGCCACCCAGTTGATAAGACCATATATAATGACAAAGGTATGGTCGCAGCCATCCATGAAGACTCGGGCATGGTCGCAGCCATCCAATCAAAGAGTCATGTATGTAATCACGAACCAATCCATGCAACCCAAACATATGTAATCTTAGTTCGGGGTCTTGAAACCCTAACCGATCCTAGTACAAATTCTAGCATGCGAACAGTTGTGCTGAAGTCGAGCATGATACAAAGTTGCTTGATTACTGGTCAATAATGAAAAACATTAACAAGTGTGAGAGAAACCACCAATAATGCCAATGGCTCTCAAGGTACTGCCAGTACAATCCACTAAGTGTGAAAAATGGGCTGAATTCGAACACTTGTGGAATCACCCAATTGAAGACCAATGATGAAAGTCTGTCGTCAGGTGCGAAGAACTTTCCATTGAGGCATGCAAACTCCAAGGTACCAAAAAGGATCTCTAGATCAACCTCCTGGATAATGAGCTGGTGTCAACAGGAGACGATCCGTCATAGGAGGGCCATAATGTTTCCCCCATCAATGACACGAGATACAAAACAAGTGGTAGATGGAGAAACAGAGCATCAGAGGAGGAGGTAAGGGTGTGAACTGCAGAAGGATTATACTCTTGAACATATCGGAAACACGACTCTGGAATGCGGTAGCATTTTAGTACCAAGGGATCGGAGGTCTAACGGAGACAACATGGATCAGATCGAATGAGGCAAAATGGAAACCCAAAACCCCGGAAGGCCAATGACGATGTGAAGATATCCCAACCCGATGAGAAGCAAAAGTGTCGATGTTCAAAAGTGACTAGCTGACGTAGGTAACCAATGACGACTTCCAAATTTCCCGCCACCACTGTTGGCGAGTACCCCAGTTATTTTTCAAAAACAATCTTCAAGGGGATAGCATATGCTTGTGATATAAGTTCGACCTTCGAACAAATACAACCTAGTGATAGTTTAACGAGCCCTAGGGAGGAGAAGGTCGAGTCTCGTCATGGTGATGAGCCCAATGTCATCAAGGTTTAACGAGTTTGACACAAGGAAAACTCAGAGTCTTTTCATGTTTAGAAAGTTTGAAAAAGACACGGAAAAGAAAACTCCAGGGGGTCCTTTTTCGTAAATATGTGTCCCTCAAGCCCAAAAAAGTAGAAAACAATACCCGAGAGAACTACTTGACCATTATAATCAAGGAGTACTTTTCGTAATTAGTGGCTCTGATCCAAAAAAGTAAAAAAATGGTCGAAGGCACATCATTTCATAACCAGTATCGAACTCGAAACGACAAAAATTAGGTGATATTTTCATTTTTATATGGCCAGAAAAGAGCTAAAAGTGGATCACCTTTTATTTCGTTTAACGAGTTAAAAGGGAAAACTCGACAATATTTTCGTCTTTTGTAAGTCAAAAAAGGGCTTAAAGAAGACTTGTCCTGGAGGAATGAGTGGTATAAAGGGTAGCTCAAAACACGTAATGGTCAAGAGGTTGGCTAATAAAACCACTCATCGCTGCGGTCCCTCAGGAAAGGAAAAACAACCAAGTGAAAGCATACGATTGACCAAAGAGATGGTGATGATGGAACGAAACAACCAAGGCTCATCTGGCAAAATTTAGCAAATAAAAAATAGCAATCACGAGGTGTAAATTGGGTATGGGTTCATGTTTACACAAGCTTGAAACAAAAAACTATGCTTGTTATAAGTTTGCATGCCCCCAGCATAATGACGCAAATCAAGGTGCATGCACCCCAAGCTTCATTGCAGTCAACGAGGTGGATGGAATGGAGGTTAACTTTCAAGATCTTGGAAAGACTTGACTCAGATTTTACAAGATCTTAATCAAAGACTCGATTTGGAAAAGGGAGTTGTTTCATTTTTTAATGAGGTTGACATAGTAAAAGAACTATCCTCATAACCCTATTTCATTTTCTAACGAGGTTGACACAAGATCAAGAACTTTCCTCAACACTCCTTATTTCATTTTTTAATGAGCTTGACATAAGACAAGGAACTATGTTCCACACCCCTTGTTTCATTTTTTAACAAGGTTGACATAGGGACAAACTATCCTCGGGACTCCTTGTTTCATTTTTTAATGAGCTTGACTCAAGACAAGGAACTATGCTTCGTGATCCTTGTTTCATTTTTTAACGAGGTTGACACAAGATCAAACTATCCTTGAGACTCCTTGTTCATGGGCCATATGAGAACATGGCTCCCAAGAGGTCTTCGCGAGAGGGAAAAACACACTCTAGGAGGAATACATGTTATGAGGCACTAATGACAGATCAGGTTCCAATGCCCCCAGTACATGATGTACGAGACCATCTGCATGATCATCAACAGATGCGGAGATGGATCGGGTAGCCACATAATTGACCTGTGGTGAGGAAGGCACTGTGTGCGAGCAAGAGCTGATAGGGGATGATGGTTATACAGGAGGCACCAAGTGACTAAAGAACAACAATTGATCTATGGTCACAATTCTTCCATTGTGTGGAAAACAAACCACATGGAAAAGCAAAGAAACAAGAGCCCCCATGGCATAAATATAATCACAGCCAAGGAGAAGACTAAAATCTAAAGCATCTTGGACAACCATCGCATCTATATAGACGGTTTTGCCTCCCAAACTCATAGGGAACTGGGGAAGGATCCCAAAAGGTTGACGAGTTCCTCTGTCAAATGCTAACAGATTCTGAGTAACAGGCACAAGTTGTGGGGAGCCCAAAGCTTTCCAAGTAGTGGAAGGCATAAGACTGACAGACGCACCTTCGTCTAAGAGAGTGCCCGGTACGGCCTTATCATAGGCAAGTACAGTAATCTGGAAAGGCACATAATATGGCAGGCAGAATGTGGTCAAATGGCTCCAGTCAAAGGAAACGACCAAACTACTTGGTGGTGGAATCATATGATTGTCCCCCTGCTCTACACGAATTGAATAAGGACTCTCTTGATCAGCAGGGATAGGAGGATCGTTCTCAGACTCAAGAGAATCTGATGAGACGAGAAGAACATGAGCAGTGTGATCATGATGCTCGTTCGGAACAGAGTGATCAACGGGTGGTGAACCCAAGTCGAAACTCTCTCCGACCAATGGTTGGTCAGGAACAGGCTTAGCACAGCTAGACTCAGGAAGAGGAGGACGGACAAGAGAAGAATCCATATCAATCTCTTTGTCAACGGGGAGAGGGTCTAAATAGAGCCTCTGATAACCAACGAGAATTTGGGGTGAAGAAGTTGTAAGACTTTCCAAAAAGGCAGAAGCTTTATCCATGAGTAGACAAAGGTGAAGAGGATGGTTGCCTTCACACATTCTACAAGGAAATCGAATCTTCCCTTTCTTCTTACCACTGCTAGCCGATAGGGTAGCATCGTCATGAGCTTCAGCGAACGATGAGGAATGAGCCAGATCATGAGACCAAACTTCTAATATCCTCGGAATAGCAGGACAATCACGAACAAGTTGGTCATCTTTGCACCATTTACAAGGAAACTTAACCTTTTGCAGAGGAGCAGAAGGTGTCACGACTGGTGACATACTTGGGACATGAGATGTATGGGTGGTCGGATGTTTATCCAACTTCTTCTTCTTCTTCATCTTCCTCTTCTTCTTATCATCCTCCTGGTGACTGGATGTAGAACTTTCACTGTGCGAAGGAGGAGAGGAGGAGGAAGAAACAACGGAAGAAGGCATAGACTCAACCTTGGAATCATCGTGTCATGATTCAAACGAAGGAGACGGTGGAACAAGATTCATGACACTCAAGACCACTGAGGTTGAAAATAACCAAACGGGCAAACCAATGGTTAACCTAGGCAAGGTCAATGTTGCCATATACGGAGCACCGAAATTTCCAAAAGAAGGAAACAGACAAGGGTTCCCATCTAGGGGAAGATCTTAGCTGATAGACTCGAGGAATGTTGCCATCAGGAACTAGCCTGAAAAAAATCATACCGTAACCAAGAACTCAAACTGTTACTAGGAATATTTCGTGGGTAGTAAATTTTATGACACAGGAACAAAACTTGACCTTTTCATGTTTCAAGAGTCGAGAAAAGGACGAAAAGGTGACTCTATCTCTTTTGAGGTTTAATGAGCCTGAAAGGACAAGTGCTCAGATGGACATTTTCTTTTAAGGAGTCGAAAAGGAATGAAAGTGACTACTCTGGAGAACTAGGAAAAAGGTTAACCAGACAAACCGTAAAACTACATATACACCTTAGTGATCAAATGGAAGAGAAATGACCAAGGACTTTCCATACGGCAGTCAATCTTCCCGAATGTTGTGTTCGGTGTGTTACGGTTCGCAAGGTAGCAAACACGGCTTCCTATGGATGTAGGATGATAACCTAGTGAGGTCTCTCGATATATACTCGACGATACTGGGAGCATAAGTCTGTAGTAGGCAGCTATTGTGTCACAGAAGGAGGAAACACCCAACCTTAAGCAAAAACAATACTGACTAGGTTTAACAACGTCGGAGCACGTCTCTAGCTTAGACCTCTAAATAATGTGCATTAAGTTCCATTGCATTGTTAAGTTCATTCAATTAATTTTAGAGTTGATCTTGAATTAGGTTTTGGTTTTCAGGCCCTACCGAATGTATCTCAACAATTCCTAGGATGCAGCTACAATGAGTAAAGCATCAATCGTTTCGATGAACACCTACTTAAAGGAGGGTAGAAAGCTCATTCCCAAGCAAACACAAGCGAATGCAAATGCTAAGACACAGTGCATCAATACACTAATATTACGATGCATCGATACTACTAATGAAAGATTTAGAGTTTGCTTTTCAATTTCTCAAACATGAAAATTTGAAATGCACATATACTTTCACTTTCGTATATCAAATGAATGCAATCCCTTAATTTTTTTGGTTTTGAATTTAAAGAGACAAACAAGCAAGTGTGAACTGATCGATCCAAACAATTGTGATCTGTGCTTGGTAGTGAAGAAATCAAATCAATATCAAAAATTGGCTCAATAATTGACACTAAAAATCAAGCAGCAAGAAACAAGAAATGAAAAAGCCTCAAGCAAATCAATAAGATGATTGTGGATGAACCTTGGACAGACAGGTAACCCAAGCAAACGGTTTCTCAACGAAACCTCTAAAGAGCTAGGTCACATGGTCTAAAAACACAAAACTCACTCAATGAAACCAAAGAGACAATACCTTAATCAAAAGCAATCAAAACAAGCCGATGGGAGAGAGGAAACAATAGGGGATGAACAAGACTGGTGAATTCAGGAGGTGAAGTTGTAAAAACAACTCGCACAAGAACTGTCGCGGGTATATAACTAGCAACTTGTGACAATAAGCCAATCGTCGAAAGAGAGCAGGCAGCAATAGAGGGACGTCGTCGCAGGAGTACAATTGTATTCTGCAGCAGGATGATTGCAGGGATAGTCGTGACTAATTAACATTAATCAACTAATGTTAATTAATCAACTAATTAACATTAATCAACTAATTAACATCAATCAATTAATCAACTACTTAATTGAAATGTTAATTAATCAACTAATTAACATTAAGTTCAAACTATGAGTAGCACTTACTTGTGGTTGAAGTCTGCTTACCACAACAAGGTTTTGGGGACGACTCTCCATCCAACCGTAGGCTCAATTACGCAAGGACTTGCTACAACTAGCCACCCCGAGCCCTCAATCAACGTACTGCTGCTACTGACTCCTCTGTCTTAGAACACTATTCTCCCAAGAGAATGAATTATAGAGTCTTGGAATGATGGAATGCCTCTCATCTTCCTCCCCATCTATTAAATAGAGCAAACATTGGAAGGGGAACCACATGCACACACTCCATGTGTCAACATGCAACTT
>APFE030479400.1:118843-184744 GCA_000404065.3 Pinus taeda
GCCCCCCTCTACGGGGTCCGGGGCAGCGCCCCGAGAAAAAAAAAAAAAATTGGACCCTATATTAGGTTAGGCAAACCTACCTATGGTTTTTGGTCCATGGTTTTGGACGTGATGGTTTTCGGTCCATGGTATTGGATGCTTTGGCATGTATACATATGTATTGTAACATTGAAAGGAACATAATGAAAAATCAAGCCTGTGTTGATCCCAGGGAAAAAAATGAAACCCCAGGGGCCCCAAAAAACCCTAAAACTTACATGAAATGACAAAAGAATGACTTGAAAAGAAAGTAGAGAGGTTTAGCTCCTACCTGGTTCGGATGGATCGAGAAATGGTCCACAGAATCTCTCGTAATCAGCTGGTGAAGATCGAGGTAAAAACTAAGCTCAGATCACAAAATTGAATGGTAAGTTCCAAATGGTAAAAATGTCATGGAAAAAACTTGTTTTATGTTTATTTCATGTTCATTAATCAAGTAAACATTAGTATTTACCTATTTTTCCTATGAAACAGATATTTTTAATCCATTTGGTGGTGTTTTGAAGAGGTTTTGCAACTGAATTACATAATTCAACGTGCTCAATTGTAAATTATACCTTTGACCACATAGCATACTTTTATCTCTTTTTCGAGCTCTGTTAAAAACGAAAAAGGAACCCCCTTGGAGTCCTCTTTAAGCGTTTTTCAGACTCTCTAAACATGAAAACATTGTCGAGCGCTTGTCCTTTCCAGCTCGTTAAGGGATTGGAAACGACATCTCTCTTGTATTACTTTACGCTTTTTCAGGCTTGAGAGATTAATTTACGAAAAAGAACTTGTGGAGTTTTCTTTTTGTCCCTTTTCAAACTCATTAAACATGAAAATGACCAAGTTATCTTTGTCGTTAAACTCGTTAAAATATCAAATAGTGACAAACTTGTCCATCTAGACAAGACCGAGTTTCATCTTCACTAGACTCATTAAAAAATCAAATAGTGATGGATTCGCCTGAAGGGTGAAATTATATAACAAGCATATGTTATCCTCCTCAAGCTTGATAAAAATAAAGGGGTACTGGTCAGCAATGATTAGGGAAATGGGAAAAAGGGGAAAACCACTTTATGGTAGCAGGTCGCTCTTGAACATGACACTTTCACTCCATCACCGTGACTATCTGGGTTGGGTTATTAGCTTGATGGTTATCACACTGTTGGTCTATAATACAATCCATCACTTTGTTTTGGGTCAATGATACCAATTCATTTCAGTGTCGCTGACATGTTCAAGAGAAGTCATTCAGTCAAAATTCATCCTTTGCAATACCATAAACCTTCATTTTCATGACTGCCTTTCCTAAACCTTGTGTTGTCAGTCAAATTCCATCTCTAAAATCACTACACTTGTTTTGTATCATTGATGTGGGATACATCAAGGTCCTCCTGCGACGAACCGCTTCTTTTCGACATTAACACATTATCAAGGAAGTTGACTTAGAAATACCCTTCTAGTACCTCAAGGCTTGCATACATCAATGGCCTTCGACTGAAAGACTTTGTATGGTGTTCGACATCAAATCATCCATTCACACCATGCAGAATATACTGCAGTACCTTGAGGATCATTATCATTATCGGTTATTTCTCTCGCATCTATTAACAGCTTACATCATTGGTTGGCAATCAGATGGTGTCTTCCCATGTTCAACTTCAGATCACATATTCACATGGTTAGACTCGTACTTGAGCGAAAGATTGAACAAGATAGAAGACCCCAAATCTAGTTTCATCCATCCGGGCTGTGATTTCAGAAGTACTAAATCATATGTACAATGGCTTTACATTGATGGTCATTCTGATCATGGGTCTATATCTGTAGATGACTATTTATGTACATGTAATGAAAGTTTATAAGATGAGCATGGGTATACCTTCCCTCAACGATTCATGTAAAATCAAATATCATGATATATTTATTGTAATTGATGCAAGTCATCTACCACTTCTATACCTCCTCATCACATCGTAAAGCATTTCATTCGACATTAGCATTTTTCTGACTTCATGCTTTAGGGGGCATCTATTACAGATCCATTTGGGCACATCAAATCCCAAAATCCATATCAGTGTTTTAGGGCTCATCAAACCCTAATTTCAGTTGCTCCATGCCCTAAACAAGTCACCTCTTTGAATGCCTCCTTCCCAAACAGTTTCATGACTTGAAAACATCCAGAAATAGCCTCTAGAGGGACCAGTGCAGGCAAGCCCTTGTAAAGGTGCGTTGTAGAGCAGTTGAGTTCACTGCCAGGGTGCTCTGCAAAGCACTTAGGCTTCTTTTCACCTGCCCTAGGTGAGAATGAGCGAAATTCACATAGGGTTTGGGGAATATTCTTATCTTTTGGAGTCATCTAGAAGGTTCCCTCACTTATCAACTCCTATGAGCTCGAAAATGGATGAGGAATTAGTTAAGTTGCATCTTATCCTCTCATCCCTTCCTCCATGGAACTAATTCTAAATATGGAAGGCCATTCAATGCCACCATTTATGACAAAACCTCTTTCATCTTCCTATAAATTGACCATTCATCTAAGTGATCAGGGGTTGGATTATGTTGAATTGTAAGGAGATAATGTTGTTATGAGATTTGGCATTGAAGCAAGTATTGTAATGTTACAAGTTTGTCATGCTTTTGACGTGATGTGGATGGGATCCAAGCTGGAGGAATGGCTTTGAATCAGACACCAATTGTTGTAATTCCTCCTTCTATCTAATAAAGTGTTTGAACCTTTTTCCCATATGTTTGTATTGTTTCATAATGCTTATATGTGTGAATTGTATCTGATTCCTTTCACTTATATTCAATAGATCGTGTGCTTTGATCGGTTCTTTGTTTTCTATTATGTTTACAGGGTACTTCTCAATTGTATTAAGTACAGGAAGGAGTGACAAGATCAATACAAGGGAGACGAAAGGAAAGTAGTACTCCAAGTAGTTCTTCTTATCCTCTCATCTTATCTATTGCTTATAGGAAAAGTCTAAAACACTTTAAACTGTTGTTCTAGATACAGCTACTTATCTAGGTAATTAGTATTTATCCGTAGATACCAAATTCTCCAAAACACCTTCCCTATTCGTTGGTTGAGCGAATGTTTTTGGCAAATGTTTTGGTGTGATGTTTTGGTATATATATATATATATATGTATGTATATGGATGTAAATACCGCCATGAGCTACATTATAAAGCTCCAATAAATAGTATGGGTGTCATGTCATTATTTTTGTCATGTTGTTATGTTTCTCATGTTTCTTTGCTTCTCAACAGGATGATCATTGTAAATTCTGCAACAAGCTAAGTTATAAAGCTACATGGGCAGTATGTTTTTCTTTTCAACGGTCTTGTTGGTTGTAGGTGTCATTGAACACCGAGGACGATGTTCCCCGAAGGGAGAGGGTTTTGTAACAACCCTGGTAAAAAATCCATGTAATAAAGTTAATAAAGGAAAAATAATAACCAAGGTCATAAGACATGCATTCCAAGCTGAATGTTGGGCAAAAAAACATAGTGACGAGGATCACTTGTGATTAATTTATGGCTATGGAAATTGGCAATGGCTATGGAAATTGGCAAAGGCAAAGTGGTATTAATTGGCATTTTATTTATGAAAATAATGGGAAATAGGAGAAAAGGGAGGTGAAAGGACACAGGTAGCATGTGAGGAGGACAATGAAGAAAAATAATGGAAAATGAAAAAAATAGAGGCTACATTAATAAAAAGGTTTCTAAGGATAAGTTCATGGATTTTTGTTAGTTTAGGTTTTTGTCAGTTCAATTTTGGAGCTCTCATTCTATTCTTTCTCTCATACTATTGGATACTTATAGTTTCTCGGAGCACTCATGGAGGAGTGTGGCATACTTGGGATTTGGAGCAAGAAGGCAAAGGAAGAGAAGGAAAGCGTAAAAGGACATCATGATCAGTAGATACAACAAGTTTTTCTTGCAAGTACCGAGTTGCATGTATGATTTTGGTATGCATGGCACATGCATGTGGTTTCTTGGTTATGATCTATCATTGGCATGGAGGATTTCCTAGATTGACAGTGGTTTTTCCTAGCCTTGCCATTTCTTGGATAGCCATGGTGTTGTGGGTTTCTTTCCTTCTTTTTTTTTCCTAGTTCATTCTCATGTTCCTTATGGTTGTGGGTTGAGTTACTAGTTCCTGGATCCTTTGTTGAACAAATGCTCTAGAAAAACTGTAACAACTTGGGTTGAGTTACTAGTTCTGGAAGCCTTGGTTGGACAAATGCTTTGGATCCCTTGGTGGGTTGAGTTACTAGTCCTCGAAGCCCTAGTTGGAAAAATGATGTAGAGCCCAACAATAGTTGTGGGTTGAGTTACTAGTCCTGGAATCCTTTGTTGGAACAAACGCTCTAGAGCCCAGGACAGCATGGGTAGAGACCAATTTGGTGATGGTTATTGATTTATGACCATGAGGTGGAATCACTAGTTGAGGGTTGAGGTGGTTTGGCCTCTAGAATCCCTGGTTTGGTTTTGTTTGATTTGTTTCATGAGATCTCACATTCGTGCTTGGAATATGGCATGGGGGTTATTGGCTGAAAGAGAGATTTTGTTTAGCCAAAGCTATGGTCGAGTGGTACGTGGAAGTCCCTGATTGGTTGGTTTGCATATGTTAATAATAGCTTCTTTTCCTTGGTATTTTTATGAGTAAATGTGCATGATATTGTGGCTTTAATGGTTGTTACCTCATTGATGTATCTCTAGTTTTTTTTTTCCCGTAAGAAAAAGTCATAATTTTATTCATATTGATAAAATTACATTTTGTAAATGCTTGAAGCATATGCAAAAGGTTGTTCCTGTAATGACAGCCAACAAAACAGAAATAAAAACACAATGGGGCAAAAAGTTGTTCCTATAATGACAGGAATACATCAGAAATAATAGAAAATTTGTGTCATCAAGTTTTTCTTCCCTTTTTCTTTTCGACCTTGCGCCACTCGCCTTGGGTGGGCTCGATTGAAGCTATGACTAACTGAGTTTCTACTTTCTGTGAACCGGCTTCCTTGTCTGAATCTGAGGTATCTAACTGGTGATGTCGTTTGATCCCTCCCATGTTTTGTTCCTCGTTTGCCTTCTCTACCTGATTTGGGTGTAACTGTGAGACCTCATTGTCAGTGGTTCCCTTCTGGGTCTCCATTCCTTGGGATGATTCAGTATTCTCTACGGGGGTATCTTCTTCTTCTACTTCTGATGCTTCATCTTCTGAGTTAGGGGGATAAAATTGCCATCCTTTCCTCTGCTTCCCTTTCCGCTTTCTTTTTCCGTTTACTTTCTTGGCTTCTGGACATGTGCTTTGCAAGTGTCCTGTTTGCCTGCAGAGCCTACATCTGAAGGCTGTGTTTTCATAGTCTAGTGCTTGCAACCAATTTTGTTGTTTGTAGATCAGACTTATGTTTTCTGGCAGCCCTTTGCTTAGATCTACTTCCACACATATGCGTGCGAATGTGTAGACCCTTTCATCAATCCTTTCCAGATCTGTTTTGATATATTTCCCTATGTTGTTCCCAATTCCTTCCAAGGATGTATCTCTAGTTATTTGTTGGTTATAAGTATTTTTTATGACAATTATGATATATGGCTCTCATCATGTTTTGGTTATTATATGAAACGTTAGTGAATGAATGACATAATATATAACAATGTAACTATTGTGAGGAGATATTGGTCCTCTTCGATGATTCTCAGATAAGTATGATACCCCTATGCTCATATATGTTGTTATGACTTGTATATTATATGTTTGTGATATGTTTGATGAAACTCTTGTCATGGCTATTAGGGTTTAGATCAAGTCCTTATTCAAGTGTTTGCATTATTACCCTTGTTTCGATGTTATTTATCATCTCTAGAAGTTTCATGAAGTTCTGGGTAGTGGCATGAGTCCTAGCCCTAGAAAAGTGGCACAAAATTCGGGGTCATTGGCACAGAATTTCCTAAAAAGGGCCAGATTTGAATGGATGCCTTTTTGTGGGAGCGACTGGAGGGTCCCAATCACATGCATGCCTTTTCATGGGAGTGACTGAGGCTCTAGCGTAGTGAAAGGACAAGTTGTCTCAGGGGTTGGTCATCTTGAAGGATTTGTTGGATCCTAAAGGTTCTTTAGCATGTTTGGAAGGTCAGATTGGTCTTATCATTTCGGTTCCACTTCCTTAATTGTACTTGGTGAGTTGAATCATATCATAGTAAATATTCCTCACATGTTTACCCTTTAGCTTGGGTAAATGTGGGAGGAGGGTGTTACATACAACCACATACCATAATATTTTTCTTGAAATGTGTTATTCTTGTAATAATTTTGGGAATAAGGCTATAAAATTTAGAGCCTATGAAAAAGGTAGAAATACAAGAAATAACTATGGAAATCCCAAGAACTATTGTGAAGGAGGTTATGGTAAAAAATCTCGTGAGGTTTTCAATAAAAATTATAACAATTTTGGTGCTCTTAGTTATGAAACAAGTCTTACAAATGCAACAATTTTGGACATACTGCTAGAAATTGTAGAAGCAATTTGATAGTTCCTTCAATGGAAACAAGGCAAACACATGTCCATCATAGGGGAGAACAACCAAAAACTTGGAAAAAATAAGTAGGCAGATTTGAAGGTTGAGGAATGTGGGTTTGCTCTATAAGGCCAAAGTAGAAGAAGTCAATGGTTTATTCATCATGGATGTTCAAAGCATATGACAAGAGACTGTTAAACTCACATGGAATGTAAACAACGAAATAGAAAGATAAGCATTCCATTGCATATATTATTGACATGATATATATTTATAGTACATGGTGTGACCCTTGGATTCATATTCCAAGTGGTCTCTTGGAATCCGGTGGCTATAGAGGATTAGGTGCCCAACATTCCCCCCCTTAATCCGAAGGGGTATGTATGAGTCCAAGAAGAGAGATGTAATACAAAATGTGCAAAAAATGCATGGCAGCAGTAGGCTAAATGTGCTCTTTGAAATGTTGGTATAAAAGGGGTGGTTTAAGGATGACCACCAGCACTGGAACGCTTAGTGCAGTTCTTGTAACTCTTCCAAATCTGGCCTGAAGTTGAGGTCTTCTACTAGAATAAGTGCTCCTAATGTTTTGAAGAGGGAAACCTTCAACCTTGAAAGAGAGGTCTCACCCTGCATAAAAATGGAGAACCTCAACCTGAAAAAGGAGGTCTCAACCTGTGATGTTTTAAGGATGACCACCAACTCTGGAATGATTAATGTGATTCCTAGAACTCTTCCGAAACTGGCAAGAAGCTGAAGTCTTCTACTAGAGGAAGTGTCCCCAATTCTTTGAAGAGATGTCTTAACCCTGCACATATGGTTTAAGGTTGATCACCAACCGAAGGCATGCTCAGGGGTATATTTGTCTCTAGCTATAACTCTGAATCTCGTATGGCAAGTTGTGGCTGAGGATCGCTTGAAGTGGCTTTGAAGCTTGTAGATGACCATCACTCCCCCCCCCTATCAAATACAAGGTGAGATGATAGACACTTAACTGCAAGACCTTTTAATATTCTAGAAGAAATTTTGACATATGGCTGAAATATCTTCTTGGATGTTAAAGCCCATTGCCAAGAAGCGATCCATCCAAGATGAATCTTTGCTCTTGCAGGAGGCTTATTTTTTAAGCGTATGTATGAAGAATGAGTATTTTGACCACAATGCTTGCACGGATGAAGATCAAAACAATGATCTTTCACATGGCCCACTCTGTCACAATGTTAGAATTTAATAATCTGTTGTGGTTGTTGTGGAAGAGGACCAGAATCTGAAACAACTGAAGGTGAAATGTCATGAAGAAATCCAACACTTTGAAACTGGATGGGCTTTGAGTAATCTAGAATGTGAAAGGAAACCTCCTTATCATATCCAATCCCTGTTATGTTATTGTTATGGACAAGCTCTTCCCAAGGTCTGATGACCGACTTGGGAAGCGCAGGCTGAATCTCTACTTCTACATGTAACTCTGTTGCTTCATTGGGCACTGAATCTAAATCAACTATAACATTATTGACTTGTTGTTTATGGGAGTTTTTTTCAATGTTTTGAACAGAAACAGGTTCAAAATGATGAATCCACTATTGTAATTCTTCCTGTTGTAGTTGAGATTCAAGTTGCAAAAAATCAATATGTTCTTGTGCATATTGTAGACTTGTTCTAATGTCAGCAAGACAAGATTTGATGACTTTTTACCATACCATCAATAGTGGAGAGTATCATAGTTTTCAATAACTCTAATACTTCATCAAATTTGGCCATTGTGTTAGCAAGAATAAAGCCCTCACCATGAGAAAAAGCTTCCCACAACAGACTTAATACAAAAGCAAAGCAGACACCTGGTTCTTATAATTATTTGGCAGGGATACGGAGGATCTACTAATTTTTCCAAATCGAAACTAGAAAATTGATAAATTTTATACCACTACCCCTCTCAAATTTAAGTCTAATTAACTTTTGCACAGTTTGCAACGAAACTGTATTTGATGGACCTCATACAATTCTATCTTTCCTATACAATTTACATAGGTTGCTTTACTTTCAGGGAAAATGCCTTCTGTCGCTCTTTTATTGCTCGAAAATAATATTCTAAGTGAAGGAAAAAACAAGAGCAACCATATTTTTTTTAAATTTCATTCCTCAGTTTTTTTTAATGACGCGTGGACCAACGATGGATTGCTCTTAATGATGAACCAAGGAAATTACCACTACGGAAGTGGAGGCATTACTAGCTCTACTCGACCCCACCCCTCATTGTTATGCCTCGCTGCTAAATTTGGAGGTTCGGTCCCTGATCTTGTTGCCGCCTGTATTTGGTGCAAAACCGTTAGCAAATAAATCCCCAATGGAATGCTATTTGTGCATGGACAAAGAGAGGGAGAGAGCCCCTTTTCTTTTGCCACAACCATGCACAGAGACGTGCTGCAACAATAACAAGATTGAGATAAAGGAGTTAGAGCGGATTGTCTTTGCAGAGTGGCACTGATACGCCAACGTATGGAGTTTCGTGAATAATGTGGGTTCTTATATCATTGCTCATTATAACTCTTTCGATGACCCTTTCCTAATTTCCAGAGCTACATTCGATGTTTGCAAAGAAAACCATCGAGAGAAGTTAAGGACTCCTCTTCCCGAGTCTATTGTTCGAATCTCCAATATATTAGATTTCATGAAGTCAAAGTTCATTCTCTTGGTTTCCCATGATCTCTCTCTTTCAGGTGGTCCACTTCTCTTAATGGAGCTTCCATTTATGTTGAAAAATGCAGTCACGAAAGTTGTATGGATTTCTAATCAGAATCCAACTGAACCATAACGAGAGGTGTTAACACTATGGGGTCAATGGATGACTGTAGAAGTTTTATATATTATGGAGTACGGACCATTGGTATTGCACTGAGTGCTCAACTGTGGTATGGCACATACCATTCAACGAAGCCACAATTAATGGACATTGTGGAGGTGAGAGGCGTTACTCAACAACAATGCCACCAACCCGTCAATATTCAAACATTAAAACAATTCAACATAACACTATATGGGAGAAACCAGTATGCGGGATTATGAACCGGTGGTAGGAGTGCCGGTATTGCATGTCAGGCCAACGTTATTTATGACAACTATGGTATTAACCAAGAAACCGGGTAGTGTGGCTTTCAAAACACTGATACAATGCTTAGATATAAATACAATACATATATATTGATCATATGAACAAGCACACATAACAGAAGGAGCTTCAACGCATTTGTAAAGCACATAATAGAAGGAGAAACTCACTGCGTCATTCACTATTGTGGAATTCAATACAATGCCAGATTGTTTTATATTCCATTTGACCTTCAAATCTAGGATACACTAATATGGTCAGACCTTAATGGAAAGGTTGTTGGTGAGGAGTAGGCACATATACGTTATGGAAAGGATTGTCAGATACCTCTGAGAAACCCATAGCATAGGAAACTCAGACCTGCAGACTTGACGCTCAACCAAATGCATACAAACACATTCAACGCATATAGTCTTGTACATCAATTGCGAAATCTGTTTTGGAACATCTGGTTGAACATTTGAATCGAGAAGCGCCAATATGACTGCTGCAAATAACGGAATGGCCAGACTTCAGTGTTTCTGCAATCGAAAATTCAAGAGTAACGTTCCTGCAGGAGGAACGCACATTTTTCTATTTGGGGAAGTGTGGGAAGAGAATTCAGCTTGAGTTTAGCTGAGATGACATTCAAAAGTGCAGCACTAATAGAATGAAATTGATGGATATAATGTCGAAGTCACACAACAATAAAATAGGCAGGGTAGCAAGATGACCAGAAATGCAACAAAATTGATAGGTAAAGAAACGACACAAAAACCAATGGCTCAAATTTAAGCAAGGGAAGAATACACTTGCAGCTCTAATACCATGTTAAGATCACATGGAATGTAAATAGTGAAATAGAAATATAAGCATTCCATTGCATATATTATTGACATGATATACATTTATAATACATGGTGTGACCCTTGGATTCATATTCCAAGTGGTCCCTTGGACTCCAGTGATTGTTCACATTCCACACCAATCCATAGAGGATTAGATGTCCAATAGAGAAAAAAAACATATTTGTAACATTGAAGAAATAAAAAAGGATTTGTCACTTTTGAGAATGATAACCCTGCGAAAATTATAATGAAAGGTGCAATGATCCTTGGAAAAAAGATGCAGTGGAAGGAAATGTTTTACTTGTTGAAGATATAAACCATAATTTGATAATTGTTATCCAAATGTATGACTGGGGAAATACACCTCTATTTAATTCAAAAAAATGTGAAGTAAGGAAAGAAGGATAAGGAAATTGGTTATAATAACAATAAGAACTTTGAACAACATATACATCTTGAATGAGATTGGAAAGGAAAGATGTTGCCTACGAAAGGAAGATGAAATTTGGCTTTGGAATAGGAGATTGGGGCATATACACTTTGACAATATTTGTTAAGATCAACAAGAAAGAAGTTGTAATGGATATGCCTAAAATTTCAAAGCCTTCAAATATTATATGTGAATATTGTCAACATGGAAAACAAACAAGAGTTGAGTTCAAACCTAAGGAAAATTCCACAATAAAACCATTGCAACTTGTACATACTTATTTATGTGGGTCAATAAGAACAAAAGGACTAGATTTTGAACAACACTTCATGTTGTTGGTTGATGATTACACAAGGATGATCTAGGTTTTTTTCTTCAAAAGAAGTTGGAAGATTTTGAAATTTTCATAATATTCAAGGAACTTGTTGAAAATGAAAGTAATTTGAAAATAAAATGCTTGAGATCAGATAATGAAGGAGAATTTACTTCAAATGAATTCAATGACTATTGTGAAGACCATGGAATAAGAATACACTTCTCAATAGTTATAACTCCTAAGAAAAATGAAGTAATTGTAAGAACGAACATAATTGTGGAAGAGATGGCTAGAACTTTGTTGCGCAAATATAAGCTAAGTAATATCTCTTGGGTACAACTAGTACATACATTTATTCACATTTTGAATAAAGGATTTATTAGAAGCAACAATGATAAAATCCCCATGAACTATGGAAGGGAAGAAAAGATAGTCTCAAACATTTTAGAATATTCGAAAGCAAATGTTACATAAAGAAGGATGAATAGAAGTTAGAAAAGTTTGGCTCTCAGAAAGATGAAGGAATACTTGTTGGATACTCATGTAAAAGAAAAGCATACAAGTGCTCAATAAGATAGTAGAAATCATCAATGTAAAATTTGATGAAACAAACTTGTTGAAGACCAAAAAAGAAAGAAAAAATTCACACATCTTTGAATAATAGGAAGATTCAGAAGAACCAAATCAAGAGGCAGAAAAAGAAGAAGAGGAACACCAAGAAAGAAGCAACCAAAGGTAGAACAAGAAGAACCAGATAATCAACAATAATTTTAGACACCTCCCAAGACACCTAAACATTGGTGTCATAAGAATCATCCACCATAACAAATCATTGGGGAGAAGAGTGCAGGAGTAGAAACCAAAAGAAGAACACAAACACAAACATCGGAGTGAGGGAATCTATCACTATTGTCCACAATTGAACTAAGTAATGTTGAGGAAGCTAGAAATGATGAACATTGGATGAATGTTATGGAAGAAGAACTAAATCAAATAAATAAGAATGAGACATGGGAACTTGTTCCAAGACCCAAGAACAAAAATGTGATTGGTACAAAATGGGTCTTCAAAAACAAACAAAATGAAGATAGAATGGTGACTAGAAATAAAGCAAGGCTAGTGTAAAAAGGATATGCCCAAGTTGAAGGGATAGATTTTGAAGAAACTTTTTCTCCAATGTCCATAATGGAAGCAATTACAATGCTCTTGGCCTATACATGCTACAAAAAATTCAAAGTGTATCAAATGGATGTAAAATCAGTCTTTCTTAATGGGGAGCTAGAAGAAGAAGTCTACATAGAACAACCATAAGGATTCCTATTATCAAAAATGAAGATTATGTTTGTAGATTGAACAAATCATTTTATGCAGTTAAGCAATCCCCTAGAGCTTGGTACTGAAGATTGGGCAAGTGTTTGTAGCAACAATAATTCAAAAAGGTAAATGCAAACAATAATCTCTACATAACGGAAGATCGAGACAATATGATCATCATTGAAGTATACACTGATGACATCATCTTTGGAAGTGTTGATGATAGATTAAGTCATAACTTTGCAAAAGATATGCAAAATGAATTTAAAATGTCTTTTCTTGGGGAGTTGAATTCCATTTTGGGATTCTAAAAACCTATGAGTAGTTATCAGATATAAGTTGAGCAAAGAATATGAATCCAAGGACTCTATATATCAGTGATTGGTAGATTACTCTATGTGACAACTTCAAGACTAGATGTAATTCAAGTTGTTGGAAAGGTTGCATATTTCAAGTAGCACTGAAGGAAATTCATGTTCTAGCAATAAAATGATCTTTAGATATCTCAAAGGAACACTATACTTTCGGTTATGGTATCCGAAAGGAAATGATTGAAATCGATAGCTTACATAGATGCAGATTGAACAAGAATTATAGATGACAAAAGAAGTGCAAGTGGAGTAGCCTTTTACTTGGGAGACTACTTAATATCTTGGTTGAGAAAGAAGCAATCTTTGGTATCCTTGTCTACAGCAAAAGCAGAATCTATTGCAGCACCATCATGTTGTACTCAGGTCTTCTGGATGAATAAAACCTTGCAATATATACAAGTAAAATATGATAAGCGTATTATGATACTTTCTGACAACACTAGTTCCATAAACATCTCCAATAATCCAGTGATGCATTCCAAGACCAAGCATATTCCTATCAAGTTTCACTTTCTAAGGGAGAAAGTCATGGAAAACAATATCAATCTAGAGTATGTTCGGATGAAGGAAAAGGTTGTAGACATCTTCACCAAACCACTTCCTAGAGAGACATTTGAGTATCTTAAACAAAAAATGGGGGTAATTCTTGCTCCAAACTGGTTTGCACAATATTTAACAATGAAAGAAAAGGGGAGAGATAGTGTGAGGGGGAGTTACTCTTTTCCATTGATGACAAAGGGGGAGAGAAAGATCAAGAAGCATGAAGATAGGGGGAGCATGATCATAGGGGGAGTATGATAGTTTCCATCAATGAAAAAGTGGGAGAATATTGAAAGAAGTTATCATTGATGTCAAAGGTTATCCAAATGGTAGAGAAAGTTACATATTCAAATAACATATTTCGAAATATTGTTTTTGGATTTTTGATGCCTCATTTGGATACCCTATATTTGAAATTTTTTTTACTTCATTTACCTAGCTCAAATGGAAGTGTAACATATATGGTTGGAAAATTTTCTAATGGTATTTGGAACTCTTTCTAACTCCTCACGGTTGAGGAGAAATGATTTTTTGAATATTCACTATACATTTTGCAAGTTGCACATGCCAGTGGAAAAGTTATCCCAATATAGACCTAGAATGCATTATAAATAGGCGCGAGAAGGAGCATTTTATGTCATCCTCTCAAGCTAGTTTAGATGTGTTCAAACAAGTGAATAAAAGGAGGATTTTTGTGGTTCATACCTCATGAACCGGAAGTGAAGAGGAGCTTATTTAAAGAGACTTCATGGGAAGGATTTTGGGCACATTTTTGAAGGGTTTTTTGGCTTATTTTGGAAGGCTTTTAGCACACCTTTTGAAGGTTTCTAGCCCTAGTTATAAGGTTAATTATGGATTTGTGTAGACGGTTAAATTCCAGTGTGGATGGATGAATTTTAGGCATATCCTGAGAGCAACGATCTTTCCCTATCGAGGTTGAATTTTAGGACCAAAGTTCTAGTATGAAGAATCTCGAACTCATGCTTGTTTTAAGGGCTAAATCCTAGAGTTTTTGGCGACAAGTTTCATGTTTGTTTTTAATATCTAACATTATCCTTTGTTGAGGAGGTAGAACCCTATGAAGGAGACATAGTTTTAGAGGTTGAGTTATGTTGATAAGGAGGCTGAGTTCAAGGATCATTTGTTGAGTGAAGTTATATTGCTAAGAATTCCATACTTAGGAAGTCGAGTGCTTGTGTGAAGGACAGTGGAGCAATTTTAGAAGGGCGAACTTTCTTTGACTAATATTGACTCTTGTGTAAGCTTTGGTGTTGATAAATTAGGGAGTTGGTACTTTATTTCAATTGGTGTTGATAAATCAGGGAGTTGGTGCTTCCCTTTAGTTGGTGCCTACAAACTAGGGAGTTGGTGCTTCCTTTCAGTTGGTACTACTAAAGTTGGATCTACTCTTTATATATATTAAGAAAAGATTTCCATGGTTTTCATGTAATTTATATGTATGCGCTTTGCTTTATACCTGTGGATGTATTTACAAGTTTTTGAAGTTGAAAATTGTTAATATTGATTCACCCCCTACCCTCCTTTCTAAGTATTGTTGAATATTCCAACATAAATTTCTTTGACTTGATAGTATCCCCTTGTGGAATCATAGATTGGCTAGGGGTGGTTAGTTGTAGCAAGCATTGGAGCACTTGTGCCTATGGTTGGGTGGAAAAGATTCATTCCCAAGTTAATGACTAGCTTGAAATTTTAGATAAGTGTTGCACTTGACTCCTATGATTATTGTTCATCTACTCTCTAAATTTTTGTTGGAAAAATTAGAGGTGAAAAATGCATGTTTTCTCTTGTATGAAATTTAGAATGTGTCACTTTAATTAATTGTCATACGAATCTAGTATGGTAATCTGAAGATGTACATGTTTATTGTTTGTTGTCTCCCATGTTTCCATAGTTACACGAGTAAGATATGGGTTTGGTATGTGACCCATTGAGCTTGTATGAAGAGTAGGCCTCACATGATGTAACTCTCAATAAAAACCCATAGAAGTATAAGTGCATAACTAGAGTAAACATATACTAATGCATGACCCAAATATTTTATATATACCAAGGGATAGTATAAGTAATGGAGACCTCATAAAATTGGTAGATTTTTTGTTATCATGAGAAGAGCGTAAAGGTTATATTGTTTCATATGATTATGGTTTTATCTATTTGCTAACAAATGCATAAATTTTGGTAGGAAATAACTCCTAGTAAGTATGCTCATTTACATATGATTCACACCTATTTTGGTGGAAAGACTTACTTAAAATTATGGTTGATGCCAATTGGTGTGTCTATTTTGGAATTAACTTCTAGAATTTTAATTTAATTATGGCAAGGATTTAACCTCCATGGAATATTCTAGAATATTCTTAATAGAAAAAGTCATATGGACATGTGTAATATAAACATGAGTTATGATTTTTCGGGCGTATGGTCTTAGTAATCAATGATTTTGGCCCATGGTATTGTAACAAAGCCTATATAGTTGTTTTATTTTTTTAGTAACTAGGATGACCAAATTGTCTATTGGATGAAAGGAAAGTAATCCAATGATTTTGGCCCATAGTATTGTAACAAAAGCCTATATAAAGATTAAGAATTTCATGGTATATATATATATAATATATATTATATATATATATTATCTTATTAATAATAATAATAATAGATATATAGTTGTTTTATTTTTTTAGTAACTAGGATGACCAAATTGTCTATTGGATGAAAGGAAACATTCTACCTATAGTGGAAGTTTGATCAAGCTTGGTCAACCCTTCGGATAGTTTAATTCCCCCAAAATGGCTTCCATCCTCAACCTCTCCTCATGAGGTTTTAACTAAGTTATAATTTAGTTTTTCTTTTTCTTTTTTTAAATCTTGCCATGCGAGGTGTATCATGAGCTAAGTGTTTTGATGCATATCCAGGTTTACTAGCCATTAAATTTATACACTAGAAAGAGGGTGTCAAATTTAAAGTTTCTTTTATTACATATATTAAGTGTATGTTTAAGTTTTGATAGAAAAGAATGTTCTTCCTGGTCTAATGAAATGTTGTGATTAAATGTATTAAATTACTTTGTGATTATTTGTGTTATTAAAATGTTTTTCCACTTAACTTTTGCCAACCTTGCTGCCACAATTGTCTTTCTTCCTTGCAAAAATGTGTTAATATTTTCAACATTCATTACCCATTTAACTTTTATGGCTAGACCAATTTATATGCATATAGTCATTGGGCATGCTTGATTGATTTTAAATGCATTTTTTTACCATAGTGAATTGATAACTGGTTGGTGTAATATGGATGAGACTCCACGAGGGTGGGGGGAGCCTACTCCTTGAGCCTTATCACATGGGGCCAAAGGTGCCCCCGGTGGGATTTGAAACCTTGGAGGGGATAACATTTCGTTGTGCCAACCACTCAGTCATCCCATAACGAGACTACTATAAGATGATTAATTTTTAAGGTAAATAGTGGAAATCTCCAAATAATTGTGCCAAGAGGTTTTCTCCAACCCAATATGGTAAAGACGTTGTAATGTTTAACATTTTGACTTGGTCAAAACAAAAATAAAAATTAAACTAAGATAACAATAATAATTATAACTATCAAAAAGACATTTTAACTTCGTTAGATTACGAAAATAAATAAATAAATAAATAAAATATAAATAAAATAATATATATAAAACCGACCTAGATCCATCTTAACTCTGGATCTACCAAGTGCTAAGAGGGATCAAATCCCTTGAGATGCAAACCTCTTTAGAGTGAAAAGAGATATGATCCCTCTTGACGCTTAGTAGATCTAGAATTAAGATGGATCTAAGTTGGTCATATCTCAATTATCCATAATTTCTTTTAATAAAATTTATATTGATGTAAAGCTTTCAAGAAGTAGGAGTTGATGGTCTCAAAATAGAGTTTTATGTTGAATAAGAAAAATAACCAAAAAAAAGATACACCATATTTGCAATATGATTAAAAAAAATAAAAAATAAAAAAATGAATATGTTATATAAATTATAATTTATTTAAGAAAATCTTTATTTTATATATATGGGGTTTTGAATTGAGGGTGAATACATGTATTGTTAAGGCGCTCCTTACAAAGTGATCAATGGTTCAAATCACACATAAGTAAATAATAGATTTTCAAAAGCATGGAAATGAATGCAATAATAAAATAGGTTGGAAAATCTTGAAAAAGTGTTTCAAATGATATAAGTATTTCAAATGATAATATTGGTGAAGACCAAATTCAAAGCACATTCAAAAGATCTTAAAAAGATATTTCAAATGACAACATTGGTTTAACCTCTTTAAATCCTTAAATACTTTCTATCTTAACTAGCATAAATCTATCTTGACTATGGATTTATCAAGTCCCAAAATGGATCAAATCTCTCAAGGTGCAAACCTCTTTTGTGAGTGCAAAATTTGGAGAAAGTTTTGCAACACAACAAATTTAATCCTTCTCGATACTTAATAAATCCAGAATTAAATTAAATCTAAATTATATTATATATATATATAATATATATATTATATATATATATATATTAAAATATATAATATATAATATATATATATATATATATATAAAATTTATTTTAAAATTTTAGTTTATTTTTATTTTTTATATTTATATATTTTGAGTAATTAAAATGTTTAGAACAAGGCAGGAAGGAAATCCCGCAAAGAAAAGAGGGAGGAGGAGGTAGAAAGACTCAAAACACAAGGAAGTCAAGCTACAATAGAAATGTCTATTGGGCGAAATATCAGACCAAGGCCTTCCAAGGGAGGCCTCAACACTCCCTCAAGTAAATAATGAATCTTGTCTCTTCAAACTGTAGAGGACTGGGGAACCCCTCCCAAATAGAAGCAGTCAAGGATCTTATGAAAGTAGAACCCTCAGATATCATCATGCTCCAAGAGACCAAAATAGAAGGCCAAGCCCTTCTAGAGATCAACAATTTAAAGTGGAATAAAAGATTAGGCAAAGCTGTCAGCTCAAGGGGAACTTCAAGAGGACTGGCAACTCTCTGGAACGAAGACCTTTTTCATCTGAATCACCTGGAAACACAGCACTGGATCTTTACGGAATTGATGCACAAAGTAAGTAAGTTGTCTATCTCCCTTTTCAATCTCTATGTCCCAGTTTCTTACTATGAAAAGCGAGAATGCTGGAGCTCCCTCTCCGCTTTTTTAGAGCAGTCAACCCCCAACAATATCATCATAGCAGGGGACCTCAACATCATTATGAAAGCAAAAGAGAAGAGGGGGGGGTCAAGCAACAGAGACCCCATGCTAGACGAGGTAAAGGAGCTCTTTCAGCGCTGGGATCTCTTGGACTTCAATCCTGTCCGCGGCATTTACACTTGGTCCAATAACAGAGTGGGTACAGATCACATCTCAGCACGTTTAGACCGATTCATGTACATAGCTCCATAATGATGAACAAAAAGATAATCATCACTAAAATACTGCCTAAACTTGCTTCTGACCATAAGCCTATTCAGCTCCTCTTGGAAGATGAAGAAGACCTGGGACCTATTCCGTTTCGGTTCAGCCCTCTATGGATTGAAAGGGAAGGTTTTATAGAGACAATGAAGGTAGCATGGGCCAAAACTTTCATGGGATCCCCAAGCTATGTCTGGGAGCAAAAGTTGAAAGCAACAAAACAGGCTCTGAAGAACTGGATAAAGAGACCAGCCCCCACTCCAACCGAGCAAAGAAAGGAGACAACCCATTCATTGCAGATCTTGCAAATAGAGATGGAAAGCAAAGATATCACAACAGAGTTGCTGGACAAAGAAACAAAATCCCAAATATCCACACACCAATCTTTCAGAAATGAAGAAGAATAATGGAGACTCAAATCCAGAAGTTTGTGGTTGAAGACTGGAGATCGAAACACCTCCTTCTTCCACCGACAATATAGAGTGAGACTGTCAAGGAACCACATAGCAGAAATCAAAATAGCTGAGGGCAATGTTTGCAAAGGCTTTAACCATGTCAAAGCTACCGCCGAAACAAACTTTAGGAATCTTTACAGAGAAGGAACTCACAGCAACAATGAGGAAGCCGCTGACTTCATTGCTAACACCCCTTCTCTCATCAGCCCTGAAGAAAACGCAACTCTTTGCAGGCCAATCACCAAGGAGGAAATCATAAACATTATCTGGTCCATGGACACAGACAAGGCTCCCGAGCCTGATGGATTTACAATCCATTTCTACAAAGCTTGTTGGCATCTTATCAAAGTTGATCTCTACAAAATGATAAGTTGGTTCATGAAAAAAGCCAAGATAGGGGGAGGAACCAACTCTACTTACCTCGCTTTAATCCCCAAAGACACCAATCCGGAGACATTCGCAAGATTCAGGCCCATTTCGTTGTGTAATGCTTCATATAAAATTATGGCTAAACTGTTAGCAAACCGGATCAATCCCCTGTTAAAAAGACTGATCTCCTCCCCTCAAGGCGGCTTCGTTGAAAGCAGGCATATTTTGGATAATGTAATCCAAATTCAGGAGACCATACATTCAAGCAAGCAGTGAAATGAAAAAGGTATGTTGATTGAATTAGACATGGCAAACGCCTTTGATAGAGTGGATCGCTCATTCCTCGGCAATGTCCTCCTCTCCTTTGGCTTTTCGACCCAATTCATTAATCTTATTAAAGCTTGCATCGACAAATCATGGATTGCACCGTTAGTCAACGGCCGCCCCACAAATTTCTTTCAAGCCCAGAGAGGCATTAGGCAGGGATGCCCTCTCACCCCATTCCTGTACATCATAATGGCAGACTCCCTCAGTCATAAACTCACTGCTGAAAGACTAAACAGCAACATTCTGGATCTCAAACCTTCCCATGGAGCTAAAGCACTGAACCACGCTTTATTTGCTGACGACTTCCTTCTCCTTGGCGGAGCCTCCATCAAAAATGCCAAATCCATTGACACAGTTCTGAGAAGTTATTGCAGAGCCTCTCGGGCATTAATCAATGAGAGCAAAAGCGAAGTTTTCAGCTGGAATATAGATAAGAGGGAACTCTCTGGCATAACCACTCTTCTCGGATTCAAAGGTCAAGTAACATGGGATAGATTCAAGTACCTGAGCCTTCCCATTATATCAGGAGCCAATAAAAGATCGCTTTGGAGCGAAATAATCTCGAAAATTAAAAGAAAAATTGCAGCGTGGGGTGGCTACTGGCTGACGAAGGGAGGCAAAGTAATTTTAACAAAAGCCATGTTGTCAGCGCTACCAATCTTCCAGGCAGCGTTTCTCCTTGCACCAAGAAATGTGACAGAGCAAATCTCCAAACTGCTCAGAGATTTCTTGTGGCAGGAAGGTAAGGGTAATGAAAAAAAAATACATCTGGTGAACTGGGACGTGGTGAAAAAAACAAAGACAGAAGGAGGACTGCAAATTAGAGACCCAGCTCTCGTCAATCTAGCCCTGGGAGGAAAGATCTTGTGGAAGTTGATCCATGAGCCCTCTCACATGGTTAGTGTCTTGCTACGTACTAAGTACGGACCCAACAAATCCCTCAGCAACCTCTAGAACGCAAACATTGTTAACAGCACGCAGGTGTGGAAATTATGTTGCAGAAGCAGCAAGTTCTTCAATAAACAGGTTTACAGGATCCCTGGCAATGGCAAACGCACCCACCTGTGGCTCGACAGGATTATGGGGAAAGAACCTTTGAATAACAATGAGGAAATAGTTGATCTCAGGGACTGGTTGAAGCAAGCAGGAGTCAATACCATATACGACCTTTCAATTTGGGATCAGTGTGGAGATTGGGCAAGATGGGATTTTCATGGAGTCCCAGCCCGGTTATCCCATCAACAATCCCTGCTTGAAGATTTGCTGGAGGAAGCAGCCCTTGTCAACAGAACCATGAAAGATAGCTGGGGTTAGGGTCAGTCCGGAGTCTACACCATAGTTGCAGGATACAGAGGATTGCAGGCCTCAAGAAACAGCAGACAAACACCGTCCTTTTGGAAGAATGTCTAGGACCCCCTAGCCTTACCAAAAGTGAATTTCTTCTTCTGGACTCTGGCCCATAATAAACTTCTTACTCGTGACAATCTGGAAAAAAGGAATATACCAGGGCCGCACAGATGTGTGCTATGCAGCAACAATTCTGAAATAGCCCACTAGCCCAGCATCTTTTCTTGGATTGCAATTTTGCAAAAGAGGTATGAGGAATTATTTTACATGAATTTCAGATTATATTGCCTTCACAAATCTCTGTTGCGGATCTCTTTGCCGCATGGAGCCAACTCTATTCGCAGCGCATCCCTTCAAAATCATTCTGGAGTAAAATTTGGACAGCTCTCCCTAAATACGTTTGTTGGCAGCTTTGGCTGGCTCGAAATCAACTGATTTTCAGTGAGACGAAGCACTCTCCGTTGCAAGTCGCTGCAAAAGCTAAATCCTTTCTCCTGGAAGCAGCCCAACAACAGTTTTGCAAAGATGACCCTTTGTTACTTCCTGAAGAAAAAAGATGGCTAGGCTCGTTAGAGCCTTGCCCGCGCAAGCACCTCCTCCCTCCTCAAAAGGCAAATCAGGAATGGCGCATAGGAGATGTAGATGATAAGTTTCAATCTTGGTGGCCGTCCCAAAATTTATCCACAATATTCTTCGACGGAGCATCTAAAGGTAATCCCGGCGCCGCGGGTGTTGGGGGGGTCATCTACTCTCCGGATGGGGCTTCAAAACATTGTCTCAGCTAGGGATTAGGCCAGAAATCCAACAATCAAGCAGAGATTCTTGGGCTTCTCAAAGCTTGCCATATTGCAAGAGACAAAGGTGCCAAAGATCTCAAAGTTTTCAGAGATTCAGAGATAATAATAAAAAGCCTTAAGTTTGGAAAATTGTTTAGCAATGCCAGCCTCAACAAAATTTTGGACAAATTGAAGAGAGTTCTTCTTGACTTTGACACGTGCAAGTTTTATCATATTCTTAGAAAATCAAATAGCGAAGTTGATCAGATGGCAAACAAAGGCAGCTCTCTTATGAAAGGACTGCTAATTGTAAACAATGAAAGCTTTGTACAAATGCCCTGAAAATCTAATAGATCATAATTAGCATCAGTTAGAGCTCTACAATGTAATAAGGATCACTCAAGCAAAGACCCAAGATCTTTTCAAATAAATAAAATCCATAACCGTTTAAGTTAAAAAGAAAATGTTTACAACAATACCATATCTTTTCCCATATTAAATTAAAGAGTATCTCACGATACAATATAATAAATCAATTTTTTAATTAACTTCATTACCTTTATTTAAATATTCCCTACCTTTTACCATCACAATCATAAATTGCTTTCTTTTTTCGGGTTTCTTTTAAGCGCTCACATAGTTTTTTATTTTAATTTTTTTAATTAAAATCATTACCTTTATTTGAATATTCCCTACCTTTTGGGGTCACAATCATACATTGCTTCATTTTTTTTGAAGCACTCACATAGTTTTTTATTTTAATTTTTCCTTTAGAAACTTAGTGGCAATGCCACATGCTATAAAGTGCATAAAGTGAATTGCTTTTTTTGGGTTGTAAATAAACTTTTGGTTTGAATCGTAATCCTTAGTATAAATTAATGAGAACTTTGAAATTTTGAGTGAAGATAGAATGATATACGTATGCTTTAAGTAATGTCTCTTAATATATTAAGTAAATAAAAGATGTAATGTTAATTATTCGTAGGTTACATTTTACAGAGTGTGAAAAAGTTATTAGTTATTATTTTTTAACAAATAAATATAATAAATGGGTTAAAAATTGATAAAATATAATAGTACTTATTTTAATAAATAAAATGAGTTAATTTTTTATTAAATTAAAAGATTAACTTATAATGCATCAAGAATAATTCTAAATCTAAACATTAAATCTAAAAATATAAATTAAAAGTTAACTTATAATCAAGAATAATTTTAAATCTAAATATTAAATCCAAAAATATAAATTAATCCGAAGTTTTTTCTTTAATCATGACTTAAAAAAAAAACATTATTTACAATTTCAATATTAAGTGTGCTCATTAACATTATTATCAAAATTAATTTTATATCAAAAAATAACCTAAAACCATGAAAATTCTAAAAGATAAAGTCCCCTTATGTAAAAGAGGAAATCAATAACAAAAATGTTATAAAAAAATAGATTTACCCAAATCTTAAAAGATGCTTTATAATTTTTCCATATTCATTGTTAAAGTACAAAATTTTATTAGACAATTTTTTTTATAAAAATTACATAAGAGAAATTTTTGACCTATGTATTTCAAACCAACAAGTGTAGTTCATCATTATAAATCATAGAAACTTAAATACAAAAAATACAAGACTTTATGTTATCCTTAATATCTAAAATAATATTGTCTCCTTAAGTCTCATAGTGTTTTTTTCTGTATTCAAGCTTCTGTGATCCATAATGAATTAAACAAAGTCTTTCGGTAGAAATCACATGAGAGAATTTGTTCGCCGAACCAACAAGTGTGGTTCATCAATAGGACTAGATGAAGAGGTAGACCATGGTTCATCTTTATTTAAGCCTTTGTCATGGGCTACCTCTTCATCTGGTCCTGATGATGAACCACAAGTGTGGTTCATCATTAGGACTAGATGAAGAGGTAGACCATGGTTCATCTTTATTTAAGCCTTTGCCATGGTCTGCCTCTTCATCTGGTCCTAATGATGAACCACACTTATTGGTTCGAAATACATTTACCAAAAAATTCTCTCATGTAATTTCTATTGAAAAACTTTATTTATTTCATAATATTATTTAAAACTTAAATACAAGATACCATACCCAGTTTTCGTTAAAAATACAATTATTAAGTCCCAATCATATATGTTATATAACAAATTAACAAATTATTCACTATGTAACGAATCCAATGAATAATCTTAAACACACCCTAATTATTGAGGTATAGATACGTTGAGACCATTGGACACGAAGGTATGGAGCTCTTGTTTTATATATATTTATTAATAAAAGGGACAAAGTTATTGCATACATGAATGTGACTTTTCACACATCCAACCCCAAAGATGGGATGTATAAAGAAATAAAAGATAATATATCAAAATTTCATGGTGACATAAGCGCATAGAATATGTCTGAGTCAAACATATGCTTTATTGAAGGTAGTGTTTTTTAATCAAAATATTTGTTTTTTTTGTTTTTGGTTTGTTTTTTTTTAATTTATGAATTGTTTATGTGGTAAATTTTTTTTGGGAAAATCTATCATAATTTAATTGTCAAATTAGCAGAAATGTATTAATGCATACGACAAGAATTTATTTTTATTTTTACTTTTACTAGTGGATGCATTAGTGCACCAACTCACTGTTAGTCCTCTATTAGTTCCAAAAACAATTTAGAACTGATTTAACTTAGTGAACTAAGTGATCTAATTTCCAACTCATACAAGACCCCTAAAACTTAGGGAGAACATATACATGACTACAGAAAGACTTCCAACTTGAAATTCCTAAGCTAATTAAGTTAATTAAACTTAATTAACTATTTACAAGTTGCTATGAGAATAGAATTCGATTTTAATTCTCAGTTTAATTCAAGGACAAATTAAACTGGAATTTCTTGTTGTCATTTCTCAACACCAGTGGTGAAGACAACCGTCTCTAGCTGTTATCCACGAATGCAAGTTGACTCATCACCCTTATTCAAGGAAAACCACGCCACCTAGAATAATATGTTGGTGGTCTGTAGGGGGTAGACTTTCACTCCTACCAGATGCCTTTGGGTCTTGGGTCGTTAACATGTTTCCTTACATCCGAGGAAAACGAACCCTTAGCCAAGTAAAAATAGTTTTAGGGTATAATAATAATAATAATAACAATTTTAATATTTATCTTAATATGTATATTAGAGTAAAATAATTTTATTTAATATTTAAATTAATATAATTATATGTTTTTTTGTCGATGGGGTGACAGATCAAGACTACATTGATATCGATGAGAGTGCCCGGCACCCCATTGAACCTCTTGATAATTAAGAAGGGTGGTGTGGCACCCCATTGCCATGCAACCTCAAGCAAAATGAATAACCCTTATATGTGAGCGCTGGTGCATTTAGGTGACGAGACAATGGGCAAGATTGTTTTGGTTCTAAAGCATACAAGGCAATTTTTGCGTAGGCTCGATAGTCTCGAAACTAGTATGAGTTTAGATGAGGCAAGAGTCAAACCTACTTTAATTAGGCATGAAGATGAATTGCAAAGGGTATTTTGCGTGAAGGGTTTGAACATGGTGTCCTGGTGTTCTAGCTCTGGAGCTCGGTGAGTCAAGGATGGAGGTTAGTCAACCCAGTGGAAGCACAATAATACCTCAACATAAGGAGTTTCAACTTGGCTACATATCAAAGGACTGATGAGATAACAATTTTTTTGGTGGTCTTTTGCAAAATGAAACGCCAACTAGACTCTACTTGGGATTCTTAGACCTGGAGGAAGACATGGAATTATGTTTTCACAATGTGGTTTCACTCAATAATTGTTAGAGATTTAGGTAGTAATTTTTACAATTGGGAGCTCTGGACTCTAATTGGTATTCCTAGTAGAATTTTATTTGAATGTCAGGGTTGGGTTACTGAAGTTCAATTGCTCTATTGGTGGTCTAGAGGACGTGACCGGAGGAGCCTGTGCTTGTTCTCTCCTTCGGCTGATTGAGTTAGTTGCTTGGAATCTAAAATAACAACATATGTGGACATCACGGTGGAGTTTGAGGACTCCTAGTTTCTTGTTGGTTCAGTTGTGGGCTCAGTTATGTTTAAACTTGGGCAATCTAACCCATCTTTTGGGCATTCTAGAGGTTTTATGATTGTTGGTATAATTTGAGGTCATATTGGGGATTCAAGGGTTGAATCTTATCGTTGGTGGCTCTTGGTTTTCTTATTGGGATGGCAACATTTCATCACCTTACTATTGGTGTCTTATTCAAGGGTGGGACATATCCTAGTGGGTTTTGGATCTCCATTCAGATATGGTGAGCATGCCTTGTTTCTCGGCTCATTGGTACTTGGGTTGCACATCTAGCTGAGAAGGAGGACACGTGGTAAAGGTGTTGTTGTTTTTTAGTGGTATGCTCGCAACAAGTATGTTTGCAAAATATATCGTGTGATAGCCCAAGTGATAATGCATTGCCAATGTAGGCAGGTAAGAAGGGGAATTGGTGTGAGGGAACAATGCAGTGGACACATTTTCCCTAACGATAGTTAGGGTATTAATCCCAACCCAACCCAACCACTTGAATTTGAGGAACAACCTCTCCCCTAATTTTGGCAACCAACTTTGACACATAACTCTTCTCCTGGAGCAGCTCAATAGGGACCGCAACAAAGACAAGAATGTGGTAATCAGTGTCATGAATGACCTCCAGCGAAATTAGTGGCATATCCAAGACCAATTGGCTACCATGCAGAGGGGGCAATGACGTCTCCAAGAGAAACTAAACCGCTTTGAAGGAAGGTTGGTCCATATGGAGACACATGTTCATTGAGACTTCAGACCTCTAGCTTCACCTAGGTCCAGACCAGACCATCTTGCTTTAGTTGCGTTATGATTTTGAAAGTCTTCTAGTATCACTTTCCTTTTTGCTTCTAGTTAATGAAGTTGTTTTGGTAGTTAGTTATTTGTCTTGAAAATCACCTACTGACTAGTAAATTATAATAAAAAATATAATCTTTAGTATAAGAGAAACTTTTCCTCAAAAAAAAATATATTATATATATATATATATATAATTTTAATAATAATAATATCTATTTTTAAGTCACAGTCAAACTAGACACCAAATTGGTGAATGAGGACCCTTGTTTAATGACAAGGACCCACCTCCGCGCAGTGATTTGACTGCTAAGTCTACAAAGACATACATACTCTACCCCTCAGGTTTTAAATTTATATTATAAAATGTTACTTAATAATAATATATTTTTTTTAAATAATTAGGTTATTTCTTTTAAATTAACTTTATAATTTTATTATGAAATATCCTTTAACTTTTATATTTTTAACACAAATTTATTTATTTTTATTAAAAAACTAAATAATTTTTTTGGAAAAATAAAAAATATATAATACACTACTTCATAGTTATTATCCACGTGTATATCTTTTATTTTGAAAGAAACACGTCATTATCATAGATTTTCAAAAGCATGGGACTGGATATAAAGTTCAGGTAAGATGGGAATTTTGAAAAAGTGTTTCACATGATGACATTCCTAAAGAGGGTTTAGGAAATCTTGAAAAGGTATTTCAAATTACAACATTGGTGAGTAAAAGATGATGTTAAGTTATCTAATTTTTCTAATATTGATGGTTAATAATAAATTAAATCTTAAAATTTTTAATTTACTTTCATTACTTTTTAAATAAATTAAATTCTAATTTTAATATTTTGTTAAATTATTTAAAAATTAAAAAATATTTTTCTCATTTTAGTTTCATATTTTTTTTTTTTTCAAATTATATTAATATTATTAATTATAGCTCTTTTTTTTATATATAAATATTTCAAAAATTAAATATATTCATATATTGAAAAATGTTAGGATACTTATTTATATAATAATAATAATTATTTTTAAAGTTTCACAAATTACTTTAAGTTCGATTACTAAATTGGTGTATAAAAATTTTCTTATTTATGAGACAAGCTATTAAAATCTATGTGTAGATACTCTACTCACTATTGAATTTGAACTTGTGAATTTTTAGAAGAAAAAAACACATGCTCTTTATCATTAAAACCATTCAAACAATATTATTGTTCCAATTCTAAGAAAAGATTTTGCAAAAAAAAAGTAGATGGAGAATTGAGAGATTTGTTTTTCCTTTTTAAAATAAAAAAAATATGATAATTTTATTAATGGCTAATGAATTATTGAAAGAAGTGATTAAAATTAAAATATATATTTAATATAAAAGTAAGAAAAAAAATGGATTTGAAAAATATCTAATATAATTATATTTAAAATTAGATTTTTAATAAAATTACGGGTAAGTTATTTAAATTTAGTGTTTTTGATAATGTAATAAAGTAAAGCATAAAGTTTGATATGTATTATTAGAAAATGTAATTTTTTTTATGACTTCTTATTTTTATTTTTATAATATGATATGATTTAAGTATTGCATTTTCAGTTATTTTGGGAAGGTGGAGAGTGATTCAACAACTCTAGAAATCTTTTTCTTATTTTAAAACTGCAAAAAATTAGTAATTTTGTATTGGAACTAAATTTTTTACAATGTTCCACAAATTGTCAAAATTAATGAAGGCATCTCTAAACAAGAGGGAAATCGAATCTTATTAAAGGGTGGTGTCAAAGTAACCAATAAAACACTCATTATTTGGTAGTGTTCATCAAAATTGGACAAAACAAAATTCATGGTTGCAATCCATCCAATAATAATTTTTTTTTTTAAGATTTTGTGTAGAACCATGATTTAAGTAGAATCATGATTTATTGTTGAATAATATTTAGTGCAATTGAATCTTAATAAGTGGTGGTATCTAAGCAACCAATAAAACACTCATTATTGCTAGCGCTTATCAAAATTTGTTGAATAACATTTAGTGCAATTGAATCTTAATAAGGGGTGGTATCTAAGCAACCAATAAAACACTCATTATTGCTAGCGTTCATCAAAATTTGACAAAATAAAATTCATGGTTACAATCAATCTAATAATAATATTTTTTTAGGTTTTTTTTTTTTATAGAACCATGATCTAAGTAAAACCATGATTTATAGTTGAATGCCATCAGAATTTATTGTTAGTAAAAAAAAAGGGAAGAAGCTACATTTAACAACCAATTTAGGTCACACCTAATACACTAGCAATCGACTTCACACAGTAGCAATAGGCTTCACACAATGATTATTGCAATGTTAGATGCACAATCTTCACCTTAAAATACAAGATAAGCATCTTGCAACATTATTTTCAATGAGTGTGTATGTTAAAATATAATGATCTCTACATATTCAATGATATATAACCAAAGATATGTACCTCTTAGTTGTATTTTTTTTTGAAATTTTATTGAAAACTGAAAGTGCAATTCTCCTATTATATAGATTACAATTTTATTAGGGCCTGGAGTATGTCTTAAAACTGCGTTTGTTTGGCTAAGAGAGTTAGAGTTTATCTATCTCGGACGTAAGGAAACATGTTAACGACCCAAGTCCCAGAGACATTTGGCAAGAGTGAAAATTTGCCCCCTTACAAATCATCACTGAGTAATTACGGGTGGCCTAGTTTTCCTTGAATAATAATGATGAGCCAATATGCATTAGTAGATAGTAATAAATGACGGTTATCCCACTATTAATTTGCCAACTAAATAATAATAAGTTTTCTTATTATTTAAAAAAAAAAATACACTTTTATCAAACTTAAAATTACAATTTAATTTTTTAAAATTAATTTAAATCATCACATATACCATTTAAACAACATTCCCATAACTTTGAATCACTAAATTACATAATCCTTCCCACACCAAATAGGAAAGTGATAAAGGGGATTGAAGTGATAAAGGGGATAGGATAGGTAAGGTAAAGGATTGGAAAGTGATAGAAGAGATAAGATCCATGGTTGGATTTTAAACAGCATTTCCCTATGAGAAATTACACACCTCTAAATACTAAATTACATAACCCTCCCCAACCCAATAGAGAGGTGATAGAAGGGGTAAGTCAGGCCAGGGTTGAGTCTATGGGCCCACTCCACTTTGACAAGTATTACTCATGGTAAGTACCCTTGCTGGGCTGTAGCTAAAAAGTTCCAGAAAGATATGCCTCCTGTCACCACTACTGCTCCTCCCCCTGCAAGGATCCACACTCCCTGCAAGGATCCTCAGTATTTTAAGGGAAGGCAGGGTGGGGAAGTGGGTCCTTATGATATATCACATGGCATGCCTTAGGATGAGGTGACGACCATGTCTGGATGTGTCCAGGCCAAATCGCTTTCATCTCTACCGTTACCCATTACTCTTCACATGCTTTGGCTGTCTCGTTTCTCCATGCCCACCTACTGCCAACAATACATTAAACGTCCGATATGTCTTGTCTCTGCAGAAGGAGATCTAACGTTTCTGCATAGGGAGGAGCGTTCACACTCCAGAGCCGACCATCTGTCTCTGTGTCTAATGTCCAAACATGAACTATGATCCCGAGACCGAACAGGGACCATGATGAGCAATGAGCAATCCAATCCAATCCAGAGGGCATATCTATCATCGATATCAGTATCTCCGAGCAGCAGCTTTGTTGATTGCTTGCAGATTTTTGCAGGCGAGGCTGTGCCCTCCCTTACATCCATTCTGCCATGCACGCATTTCCAAGCACCTGCCATGCCAACTAATACGATGTCCTGCAAAATTCAAACCATTCAATACGCAGAGGGATCCCCATTATTCTTCTTCTTGACTTTAGCTGACCACAGTGAGGTGCACCACAGTCTGATCAAAACTCACTCTTTTCCACGTGAATCGGGGAAAAAAAGGGATGAGGAATAATGTGGGAAAATGACATAATGCATTGTTTAATGACTCTATGTTTTGAGAGATTTTGTAGAAATTATTTCCGGCATTCAGATTGTATAGAGTTCACATATCAAAATTGTGATTTCAATAAATTTTTATCATATTTTCGATAGATTGAACTGAAAATATGTCCAGAAAACCTCCAAAACCTATAATAATTAGGTTGTGGTTTTTTTCTCATTATAGACTTCAAATTTCAAAGATAGTGAGAGTTACTTTGTTTTATTCATAGTAAGATAATGTTTCTCCATCATGTTTGAAGAGTAACATTTTTTTTCATATTTTCTAAAGTAATTAGTTGTTAATTTAGAGTTTTGGATTAATTAAAAATTATGTGTGAAGATTTTCACAGTTGGAAATCATGATGTTGATAGTCTTTTTTTTGGGAATAACTATGTAAAATATAGGAAACATCGTTTTGGGTGGACTCTCCACCTATTCTATTTATTGTGTCTTACACTCTTTACTTTCATTGAAAACTTTATGTGTCCTTGATGATGAGTGAAACATCCACCCAAAATAGTAGTTCCCTGTATTCCATACAATTGTTTTGAGAAGAAAGATTATCAACAATTAATCAAAATTTTGTTAGGGTTTTATATTTCCTTAAAAAAAATCTGTCTTCTTTTCCTTCTTATTTCACTCACATTCCTTTATTCTGATTTTAAAAACTTTACTTTCACAGCTTTCTAAAACAACATTTCTGAGATAAAACTTCTTTCAACCGCTTTCTGGAAAAAATTTCTGAGACAAAATTTCTTTAAAAAAAAATACCCAGATTTTCACCACGCCTTCATGCTCCAGCCCACACAGGCAATTGGGCAGACAGCAGCCAGGATTCGCATGCACAGGCAACGGCTTCACACAGCACCACGCCTTCACGCTCCAGCCACAATGGGCAGACAACAGCGGGCAGACAACCGCTCTCGGCTTTGCAAACTTTCACACACAGCAACGCTCTGCAGACTTCAATGCACAGACAGGCCTTCACCTTCTCACGGCTTACAGCACGCACAGCCAGGTTCTTTCACCAGCTCCAACCCGCACACAGCCTTTCACTGCTTTTCGACAGAACGCACAGCACTCCAGCAAAAACGGCAGGCTCTCCACGCCTTCACGCCCAGTTCTCCAACAGACGCTTCGTTCTCCAACAGCGTAGGTGTTCTGGCAGACTCTTCACGTTTTCAACGCAGCAACAAACATCATACCTTCACCAGGCAGCCTCTTCACCTTTTCAACGCAGCAGCGGACAGCACAGTCACGCTCCAGATGCACGCACAGTCTTCTTTACGTCGCCCCTCTTTCCTTCAACACAAGCCCGCACAGCCTCACTAAGCTTTGATACCAATTGTTAGGGTTTTATATTTCCTTAAAAAAAATATCCGTCTTCTTTTCCTTCTTATTTCACTCACATTCCTATGGTATGATATTTTCCACTTTGGGCCTAAGCCCTCATGGATTTGCTTTTGGACTTACCCCAAAAGGCCTCATACAATGGAGATATTGTCCATCTTATAACCCTGATCATCCCACTCTAGTCATGTGGACTGGTGTATACCACATCATCTCAACAAGGACATCAAGCCTCCTCAAACGATTATCAATCCTCCACTTCTACAACAAGGATTCTCCGCTCCAAACGCCTTGGAAGCACACACCTAAAAGGAACACACCTGCCTCGAAGAGTTGATCTATCCAGGTCAAAACTCTTCAACCGTTTGGGACCAAGACACGTCATGAAGAATCCAGAGAACCGTGTTAACCAAGCCATCCACGGATCCCATCGTGATATTACCGGGGCCCACCACCTTCGTTCGGCATTCCGAGGATTCATCCACTTGGCTAACTTTGGGGCATGGCTCTGATACCACTTGTTAGGGTTCAAGAGAAATAAATATAACAATCAAGAAATACACATTCAAATCATGTACACCATGATTATCTGGAAAACCCCAATTGGGGAAAAACCAACCAACAATAGATCTATTATTGTTCTTGGCTAAAATACAGCCAAGCCGGCCAACAACCTGAGCTTTCACCGCTTAACCATGGCTACCTACAATGGAGAATACACAAGCCTTTTAAGGGCTTCAACTACATGTAATACCATGGGTTCAATACCATGAGCCACCAATATTAGTGCCCAAAACCACAACTGTTAACCATAACTGTTGACATAACCTCAACTCCACCATAGGGTCAAGTTTATCTAACAATAAAGTGGGGATTGTTAGATAAACTTGACCCTATGGTGGAGTTGAGGTTATGTCAACAGTTATGGTTAACAGTTGTGGTTTTGGGCACTAGTATTGGTGACTCATGGTATTGAACCCATGGTATTACATGTAGTTGAAGCCCTTAAAAGGCTTGTGTATTTTCCATTGTAGGTAGCCATGGTTGAGCGGTGAAAGCTCAGGTTGTTGGTCGGCTTGGCTGTATTTTAGCCAAGGACAATAATAGATCTATTGTTGGTTGGTTTTTCCCCCAATTGGGGTTTTCCAAATAATCATGGTGTACATGGTTTGAATGTGTATTTCTTGATTGTTATATTTATTTCTCTTGAACCCTAACAAATTCTTGTGAAGTTGAATTACACAAGTTTTCAGTATTGTTTAAGTACTATTTAATCCTGTAACAAATTTCTCTCAATAATATAAAAAATCAGAATTTTGGAAGTTCTCACCCTTTAGACATTTTAATTATTTTTTTGAAAAAATATTTTAATTTAGCAAAACCTTTATAGGGATATTGGAAAGAAGAATTTTTTTCCTACAAAATTAATTTACTCCACATCTTCGTATGATTCATGATTATCTTGGGTTTTTTGGATTTTGGTAATTGATTGTTAAGATGAATTATTATTAGATTAATCAAATAATGCGAGAGGGAGAATGAGTTTGTTGGGTTCAAAAAAGTGGTAAAAAATAGGGATTGTTTTTTAGTAATTGGAATTAGTTAGTTATTGTTTGATTGTAGGTTTCTCATATAATTAATCACAATACCTATATTTAAAAGGTCGATATTTTGAATCCACAAGCTGGATTCGATATGTCAATATTTTGAGTCCAACACGTGGATTTGAAAAATTGACCATTTGAAAATGGATATTGTGGTTGATTTTCTGAGAAACCTACAATAATTGTTTTATCATGTCTTATATGTGTTTATTTGTTATGAAAATAAACGAAAATTTTTATTAACATAAGTTTTGTGTTCTACCCATATGGGATGGAAATGGAAATAACAAGGGGTGAGGAAGGGGACAACCCCTCATCACCCCAAGTAATAGAGGGGAGTAATGTGGCTTCCAACCTCCCCAAATGGATAGATACATAGTGTGTGAACTTATTGCATACTCGTGCGAGTTAAGCAATGCACGATCTCCATTATTTGTAGCCTCGTTAATTGCAATTGTTATGCCCCTGTGACAGTTTGGTAGCCAAGGGATTAATGCTTTGATTACATGAGGATTTTCGAGGTTTGTATCAACATGTTAGTAGGTACCTCAAGGATTAATTTGGCTTTATTGTCATCGTCTCGCCTGAGCTTTTTCAATCTTATAGGTTGTTTAAATGTGTTTGGGGAGATTTATCCTTGGTTCACCCTCTGTAATATTGAGTTTTTGTTTTGCACTCCCAACTTTACTTTGGGAGAAGGATCAGGGGCTCTTGGCTTGGTTACTCCCTCCCTTTGGTTGAGTAGCGAAAGCAATGTCATGTTGGTTGAAAATGATGATTACCAAAATCTCTCTTGCGCTTCACGCTCTCTCAAGATGAGACTCTCTTAAGCTCTTGGTGCATAATATGGCACTCGTGGCTCGAAAGAGTTTTTGCTTTCATACGTGATTATTACTCTATGGCATCTTTGGGATTATGTCAAATTAGGCCTCCATGAGTTTTGACCACCCTAGGTATCTCATTATTCTTTCTTTTGTTCATTGTCGGACATTTGGTTTTATTGGTTTGTGCTCAATATCGTTTTCAAGGCTCGTGTCTCTTTCCAATATTAGGGCCTTCTCCCTGATGTGAAGCCTCTCTCTCTTTAGCCAGGGGTGAAGTTGCCTTCGTTTCTGTTCTCTAGAGGATTTTTCCCACCCCACTCCTTTGTGTTGTTGGTTTCCCCTCTTGCTCTTGGTTTTCTTCCTCTGAGGTTCCCCTCTCCCTTTGCTTCATACTTGCAACTTTTCTCCCAATCCTTAGGCAAAGGGCTTTCTCTCTTCGGTGAGCTAGTGGTCGTGGAGACTTCAGTAGCATTTGAACTCGCACCAGAGCCCAATCTTCAACCATATTATACTACTCCTAGACCCCCTTAGAAATCCAAGAGGAAAGACTCCATGCAACGAGGAAATTACTTATGATAGAGGGCACCATTATGATTCAGAGGTTCTAGCTTCTAGTGCTAATTAGGTGCTTGATACAAGAAACACTAGGGGGAGGAAAAAACAATATCTCCACACTATTAATATTTATTGGCATTTAAAATCACTGCTTGGGAAAGTTTTGTTAGACAGGAATAACACCAGAGATGAGCTCGTCCTCCAAATGAAGGAGTTAAGACTAGTGTTTTAGGATATGGATGATCGTATGACTCATCATGTGGCAATGGATTAGACCCCCCAAACAATCCAAGGAATCCTGAGCACATAGACGTCTCCACTTCGTCTTGATTGCTTACATGTTTTCAATGATGATTACAATTACTATTTTTATGTTTTCGATTGTTGGTTTTGTTATAATCCTCGACATTGAGTATATGTTACTTATTGCTATCTACTACATGGCTTTCAGACCATGGATTTTTTAGTTTATGTACTATTATGGTGGACATGTTTATATTTATCTATTTTTCGGGACAAAAACTCTGTTGTTCTGGCTCTGGTCTGGTTTATAGTGTAGCAGGCCAAGGTAGACAATTAAGCTATGTTATCTGTACTCTTTTATGTGATCAATAGAAAACCTTAACTTACTAAAAAAACGAGGTCCATGTTCGTCCTTATCACAAAATATTTTAGTTCTAGCTTGACCATAAAATATAGTTCAAACAAGTAATATCATAGATGTACATGCTTTATATTACTTTGGAAATACCAAACCTATTCAATCATATTCATTCTTACTACGAAACTAGCTAATGATTTCAAAGATTTTACAAGTCATGTTCAACCATTTTCAAAAATTTATGAAGTAGCTTAGTCAAACCCATTAACTATAATATATTTTAAAGAGGAACAATCAATCTCAACTTTCAACATGATGAATTACACTAAAGGAGTGCCTTATAAATAATAAAACAACTTTGAACCCACTTTTAATTAGGAATTTGGGAAGATTCTACCAATTAAAGCAATAATAATATAAAGGGCATGGATTTTCAAGAAATTCATAATCGTTCGACAAATAAGAAGGACAAAGCTCTCCTGCTAGCTCTCCATACCTAATTCCATATTCAAGTATGAATGTATTAAACACGTCATAGCCATAATAACTAAACATTTGAAATTTCCATCTCCAACGGTGAAATATATCTATTTTCTCATCAAAGCAATAAATAGACCCATTTTATAAAAACAGAGACCTATCAGCAGGGTACCAACACTTACTAAACTATATAAAAACTATCAAATTGAAAATCGTTATTTCACCAAAACAAACGAGAAAAGTTATTTCTATTATTTCTATTTGACAACAAAAAAACCTTTCAATTTGATTATTCTGCCCCGCGGGTGAGTATTTTATATAGCATACCAATGGCCCATGAGTGTGGGCATACCACCTTAGTCTCAAAATTTAAGCTTTAGACTTCAATGTTTAGGCTTTAAGTTTAATTGCACACTCCACAAGATTGCGTGGAGCCACAAAAACCGATTTTGTCTAACTTGTCCAAAGAACCACTATCTAAGAATTTGTGCTTATCTTTAAGTTCTCCCTACCATGAATCTTGAAGTTTCAAGATTGTTAATTTCTATAATAGTAGTGGCCCTTCTATATAGGGTAGTAATTTATGTATTCAGGCTTCTGTGATCCATAATGAATTAAGAAAAGTCTTTCTGTAGAAATCACACAAGAGAAATTTTTGGCCTCCGACTTTTGAACCAACAAGTGTGGTTCATCATGAGGACCAGATGGAGAGGCAAACCATGGCAAAGCCTTAAATAGAGAGAAATGTAGAGACCATAATTTCAAGTCTCGACTACATTTGAACAATAATATTTAAATTATGATATTAGTTTATTAATATATTAAAAACAAATATTATTAATTATTATTGTTAGTTTTTTTTATTGTTTTCCATTATTTCCCAATTTTTAATAATATTTTATTTTCATAAATTAATTTAAATATTATTTTTCAAAAACTAGTAGTTTAATATAGCCATTACTTATTAATATTTGTTTTTAATAAATTAATATCATAATTTAAATACTATTTTTCAAAAACTAACCATTTAATATAGTCGTTACCTAATAATATTTGTTTTTAATATATGAATAAATTAATTTCATAATTTAAATATTATTGTTCAAATATCGCTGTTACTTGAAATTATGGTCTCTACATTGCTCTCTATTTAAGCATTTTCCATGGTCTGCCTCTTCATGTGGTTGTGATGATGAACTGTGGTCCTGATGATGAAGCAGACTTGTTGGTTCGAAAAGCGTATGCCAAAAATTTGTCTTATGTGATTTTTACCAAAAAAAACTTTTCTTACTTTTCTTTTATATTCTGCAATCCTCTTTAAAATTATATATATTGAAGGAAGTTTTAGTATTATACAGATACTCTATACTTTCAATCAACCATATCATTTTTTGCAATTTTATTTAAAATTATTCATTAAACCAATTAACCACTTTAAAAATTGCTCGTAGAGGTTTTGTCACGCCCCCAAGCCTACGGTGGTCTTCCAACCGTGCCGGCGAGGTGCGGCACCACCCCACACTTTCTTTTTAACAATACTTATGTGTGCGGACTACGCCTAATTCACAACCGATACTTAGTTTGTTTTTCGCAACCAAGTAAAATGCATTAAACCTTTATATCAATGAAGCCCATACTCATTCATTATCACATCAATCATAAAAACATCAATTGCAAGATATAAAGGGGAGGGGCAACTCCCGAACAGTCTACCCAACAATACATTATATATCAGTTTTTCAAGAGTACAATGCGCTAGTGTGCTTGGCAAACTCCAAGCCAACACTTAGCCAATTTTACAACATGAGGCAATCTGCCTTTACATAGAGAGTGTGCACACTTATACCAGGAGCGGTGCTCCCACACGGGTCACCAAGACACCCCTGCACGTCCTGCACAATTCTGCACTTCAAACCATTCACGCACCTTCTGTTCATCAACCATAACCCAAGTGTAGCTCTGCGCACCCATACACTTATGCACATGAGTTATGCGCACTTCCTACGCTATCCCACTTTGCTAATGCGTAGAAGAAGATGTGCGAAGTTCGAATTGTTGTTTTGAGCTTCAACGCTCCACACATTTATATGCTGGCTATCGTGGGTGAAGGGTGGGCGAAGCCCCTTGGCCGATGCCCCAACACGAACCCTCAACACCCCAAACTTCATGTCGACTTTCATGTGTGAAGACGCCACATAACCATCGTATAAATTCCAATGTCGTCGCACATGTGTCCACCCGCACGCACATGCCTCCGTCGTTCGGTCGTTCAACACTTCAACCGCAGCTCGTCCACCGCAGTTCGCCATCGTGCACGCGCCCAGCTCGTCGTGCCCAACTCGCAGCTCATCGTGCGCTCCTACCCGTGCGCCCGCCCATGTGCGGTCATGCACGCACGCCCGGCGTGTCGCCCAACCATCGTGCGCCCACCCGTTCACCGTGCGCCCGTCGTGCCGTCGTGCGCGCCCACCCGCGCGCCCATCCAACTCGCCGTTGCACGCCCGTTCACCACGTTTGCCCGGCGCCCGGCGCGTTTGCGCCCGAGGGCCTTACATCCTCCTCCACTTGAAGTCGTTGTCGTCCTCGACAACATCCCAACTCCAAGCATCAAACCATGATGTCAACTCCCCTCACATATGGCAAACATCCCTGCAACATATGTAGGTCTCCATCTCCATCATGAGCAAACTGCCCATGATATGTCAACAAGAGTTAACACAACACCACCATGTGCCAACATCTCATCAAACTACCAAGTGCTCAAAGAGAACGCTTCTCCATCAAGTGTCAAGTCAAGTGTTTCAAGAGAGCACCTCATCATCAAGTCAAGTGCCTCAAGAAAACACCTTCTCCATCATGTGTCCTATGTGTCCATCTGCCAAGATACTCCAACATAATGCCAACACTCCTCTGCACACTTCGCGACCCCATGTTTAAACTAGTCGGGTGATCAATCCAACTGTCACGCTCAAACGATGAGAGTGAACATCCTCATGCCATCATTAGTTGTTTCCCAAAACATTTGTCACATCCTGAACTCCTCAAGAATAGTCCATGCTCATGTCCATGAAGTAGTCTCCATCCATCTGCAACATGTCATGATGCTTGATGCCAAGTCATCCCTGCACCATCATAACCTGCTCAACTTCTTAAGGGACTCACTGCCATGAGCAGCTAACAATGAGCCCCATCTTCTTGTTCCTCTAAGAAGATGTAGAGGGGTGAGAGCCTAAAGGATCACCCTCACTAATCAATTCGATCCACCTATCAGGATCTTCAACTTCCAACCTTTGTAGGTAAGTGACCCGGTCCTCACCCGGCCTCATATATGCTTCATCAACCTCCTCATCTTCAATCACTTCTAGCCTTCTTGTCAAGTCCAAGATACTATCTGAAAGTGATTTGATAACCAAGGATTGTTCGGTAAGCTTTGTCTCTGCCTTGGACAAACGCTTACATACATCACCCAAATCTTCATCACTCCTTACTTGCATTGTTGCCACCTCATGATCAGGCCTGGTTACTCCAAAGGTAGGAACACCTATGGGTACATCTTCCCTTCCATCATAGATGTACAACTTCTTCAAGTGTGGAACAATCATCGCATCATATTGCTTCATAAACTCCATCCCTAGTACAACCTCATAGTCATCAATCCTCAATATAGTGAAGTCCACCTTCCCGGTCCATTCACCAAGTGTAGTGTCCACCTGTTCAGCCACACCAAGTACTTCATTCGGAGGAGAGTTCACCGTCTTCATATGTGCCTTGATAGGAACATATTTCAGCCTAACCTTCCTTGCAGTATCTTCACCCATGAAATTGTGAGAGGCCCCACTATCTACCATAATGAGTATATCATCTCCTCCAACTTTCATTAGGACATACTCCAACTTGTTCCTCTCGGGATCCTTCCGAGAGATCACCTCTGTAGCAGCAACAGTGCTAAGAACCTGCATCATACCCACAGAAGCACCTTCATCTTTCGTACTAGATTGTGCTATAGCAGTCAACTTCGGTTTAGAGGGACAATTCTTCACCGTATGTGGACCAGCACAAATCCAACACTTCAAGACCTTCTTTGTCTTCGAACTATCATCTGATTTCGAAGCTTCTTCTTTCTTCTTATCCTTCGGTTTATCGAACTTCTTCTTCCTATCATCAGAAGTCTCATCATAGTGTTCAACCAACCTGTCAACCGCAGCAAAGGCTTCTTCAAGTGTACGAATCCTTTGCCTCTTCACCTCATTGCGTGCCCAAGGCTTCAATACAACAATGGAATTGAATACCTTGTCTCTCTCCGCCATATCAGGTAGCTCAAGGACCGCACTTGCAAACTCCCTTTGATAAGTTTGAAGGTTCCCGGTTTGCTTTATAAACTTGATCTTCATCCTAGCTTCCCATGTTTCATCCTAAGGACTAAAATGGGCCTGCAAGGCTCCTTTCATGTCATCCCAAGAAGTGATGTCGGTAGCACTTCCATTTGTAACCTGGTCCATCCTTCTTCTCCACCACATCTTGGCATCTTTTGTGAGGAATTGAGCAGCAACCTTGACCTTAGTCTCATCATCAGATAGACCCAACCTTTCCAAGTATTGCTCCATGTCCCACAAGAAGTTACCAAGAGTTTTTTCACTCCTTGTACCATCGAATGAATCCGGTTCCTTGACTTTCACATGAGGTACTCCTCCACCTGAGCCATGCCTCACGGCCTTCTTCAACACCGCTATTTCATCCTTGGCTTCCTCAAGAGCTTTCTTCAAGTCCATGATCTCCATTAGACCTTGGTCCCTTGAAGCTTCAACGTCCTTGACCCTTAATTCAAGTTGTGTACACATCAAATCAGTGTACTCATGTTGAGTTTGGAGTTCATCGAGTTCATCTTTCACCTTCAAGAATGCCTTTTGTTCTTCCACAACAAGGTCAATCTTTCCTTCAAAATGGCCCTCTAGGTACTCCAACCTTTCCACTACTTTCTGCATCAGCTCAAGAGTGTCCACGGGACTACGATTAGACCCTGCATGGGATTCAGCCATTGCTAATAGCCTCTTCCTTCTTTGTAATCTAGTCTCGACCATGCACCGGCTTCACCTGCAACCCAAGTCCTTGATGCCACACTCTAAGTGTTTCACCAACCTCTTTCCCTGCAAGAAACTGTTACCACAACCACTTCCTTGTCAACCAGGAAATTTGCTCTGATACCAACTGTCACGCCCCCAAGCCTATGGTGGTCTTCCAACCATGCCGGCGAGGTGCAACACCACCCCACACTTTCTTTTTAACAATACTCATGTGTGCGATTCACAACCGATACTTAGTTTGTTTTTCGCAACCAAGTAAAATGCATTAAACCTTTATATCAATGAAGCCCATACTCATTCATTATCACAACAATCATAAAAACATCAATTGCAAGATATAAAGGGGAGGGGCAACTCCCGAACAGTCTGCCCAACAATATATTATATATCAGTTTTTCAAGAGTACAATGCGCCAGTGTGCTTGGCAAACTCCAAGCCAACACTTAGCCAATTTTACAACATGAGGCAACCTGCCTTTACATAGAGAGTGTGCACACTTATACCAGGAGCTGTACCCCCACACGGGTCACCAAGACACCCCTGCACGTCCTGCACAATTCTGCACTTCAAACCATTCACACACCTTCCGTTCATCAACCATAACCCAAGTGTAGCTCTGCGCACCCATACACTTATGCGCATGAGCTATGCGCACTTCCTGTGCTATCCCACTTTGCTAATGCGTAGAAGAAGATGTGCGAAGTTCGAATTGTTGTTTTGAGCTTCAACGCTCCACACATTTATATGCTGGCTATCGTGGGTGAGGGGTGGGCGAAGCCCCAACACGAACCCTCAACACCCCAAACTTCATGTCAGCTTTCATGTGTGAAGACGCCACATAACCATCGTATAAATTCCAACGCCGTCGCACATGTGTCCACCCGCACGCACGTGCCTCCGTCGTTTGGTCGTTCAACACTTCAACCGCAGCTCGTCCACCGCAGTTCGCCATCGTGCACGCGCCCAGCTCGTCGTGCCCAACTCGCAGCTCGTCGTGCCCAACTCGCAGCTCGTCGTGCGCTCCTACCCGTGCGCCCGCCCATGTGCGGTCGTGCACGCCCGCCCGACGTGTCGCCCAACCATCGTGCGCCCGCCCGTTCACCGTGCGCCCGTCCACCAACGTGACCGTTCGCCCGTCGTGCCGTCGTGCGCGCCCACCCGCGCACCCATCCAACTTGCCGTCGCACGCCCGTTCACCACGTTTGCCCAGCGCCCGACGCGTTTGCGCTCGAGGGCCTTACATGTTTGGTCTCGTGGCCAGCAGACGATCTGCTAAGTTGTTCGTGCCGCTGTGCAAGTCACGAGTTCGAGTCTCGTCTTAACTGAGGGCCGTTCTTACGAGCTGGGCAGTTCCTCCTAGAGGTTATAGTGGCATCCAGTGGGATTCGACCCCATGTAATGCGAGTACGATACCACCACTGTTGCCCATTCCGCTACTCACCAAAAAAAATAAAAATTACCCACTTTAAAAATTTAATTAATATATATATATATATATAATATATATATATTATATATATATATATATAATATATATATTTAATAATTAAATAAAGAATAATGTTCTTGTAATGCGAGTACGATACGACCGCCGTACGATCCGCTAGGTCACCAAAAAAAATTAACCACTTAAAAAATTAATAATATATGTATCTATTAATATTAATAATAGAAAAATCTATACTCATTGAGATTTGCAATCAACCAAATTAATTTTCTTGGCAAATTGAATTTAAAATTATAATAAATATATATACTATATATATATATATTATATATCTTTGACCTTTAAACACTATAAATAACCTGATTTTGGAATCCCTAACTTATAACTTCAATTAATAAATGTTGATTAAATATTTTATAATTTTTGGAATTTCAAAAAAAATAAAGAACCATTTTTGTGACCTTTAAAAACTATAGGAGATCATAGACTTCCTAAGCTAGCTTTAAATTCAACCAAAACCACCTAAGGCTCAAGCTGGGGTGGTATAAAGACAGGAAAGGCCTGGTTAAACCTTTGGGAGATCAACAAGAATGATGCTTTGCAAAACATTAATAACATTAAAAATATTGTTACTTCTAAGTTCAAAGAAAAATGTGGTGTGAGAAAGATTTAGCAACTAAAAGAAAATTAAGTTATTATAAGAAGATCATCAACCCCACCTAGAAGATCAAAAGTATCTCTGTTTTAACTAGCTTAAAGAAAAAAATTAATATAGCTAAGATTAGAACAAACTCTCATGAGCTCCATAGTGAAACAGGTCGTTGGGCAGTTCCTAAAACACCATGGATGGAAAGGATCTGCCATCTCTGTGAGAATAGGAACATCCAGGATGAAAACCACTTCCTCTTAGACTGCCCCCGTACAACCACATTAGATCTCAGTTTCATAATCTTTGTCGCAATACTGACCTTCCTAGCCTTTTACGATGTCAAAATTATTGAGCTCGGGAGGCTTCTCTCCTAGCTTTTTGAGGATAGGAATAAAATCTTAAATCAACTTAAATAATTTGTTTCTTTAGATCTGATAAGCCAAAGTTTGGTCTCAGTGGAAGTTAACCATCATCATCATCATCATAAATAACTTGTCACAGAATTGAGAAAAAAATAAAATCTATTACATTCAAACTAATTTGAAATAGACAATCCATGTAATAAATAATAATTAAAATGAAATTTTTATTTTTATTATTATAAAATTTAAAATTTTAATAAATCCATTTAAAATTGTTCAATATTAAAATACAAAGTATTAACTAAATAATATATAAATATATATAATATAATTATATATATATATATATATTATTAAATCATGTAATAATATTTAATTAATATAATATAATTTAGTAAAATAAAAATAATTAGTTGAAATTTATATAAATATAAATATATTCAAAGTTTGTTTATAATAAAAATATGAAGTTGTTGGGGAAGTCTCATTAGTACAAGATGGACCTTGTGAGTAAGGTGACCCAAGATCAAACCTTACGGTGTGCTTGTGCCTTGTGCTATGGGGAGGAGACATGTTAAAAAATCTATTAGCTAAGGGCTGGTGTGGCCCAGGCCGGGTGGTGCTTGTGCCCTGTGCTAAGGGGAGGAGACATGTTAAAAAATCCATCAACTAAGGGCTGGTGTGGCAGAGGCCAGGTGGTGCTTGTACCGTGTGCTAGGGGAGGAGACATGTTAAAAAATCTAGTCAGCTAAGGGTTGATGTGGCAGAGGCCAGGTGGTGCTTGTACTGTGTGCTAGGGGAGGAGACATGTTAAAAATCTAGTCAGCTAAGGGTTGATGTGGCCTAGGCGGGGTGTGACCTCCAGGTGACTTTGATGGCTTATGCCCCTAGGTGGCAACTCCTCAAGCCACATGTCAAGCCTGAAGGATCATAGACAACTTGACAATAAAAAAAAATGAAGTCGTTGTGTTTTGGAATTTTTTTAGTATTTTTTCTTTCAATTTTGTTAAAAAATTAGAAATCAATAAAAATTACAAATTTGAATTATGTAATTCAGAAAATTGATATTTTCTAAAAATTTTAAAATGTGAAATCTATTTATATAGTTAAAAATATATTTTAATAACTAAAATCAAAATCTCACCCACAGTTAAATTGACAGATTAAAAATAATAAAATATAAATTCATAATAATATCATCGAATAAAAACTATAATTGATTTAAAATATTCATTTACATAAAAATATTTTAACAATTTTATATAATATTAATTTAACTAATGGAAAAAAAATGTTAAAATTACATTATCCGAAATGCAATAAATAAATTACAATATATTCTATAATAGATAAGTTATATATGTATATTTTGTTGGCACGCACTGCATCACACAAAAATGCAATGTTTTTTTGTTTTTTTTTGCATTTTTGGTACAATTTCTATTGGAATTGGTTAGATTATCTGATATTTATTATTAGATTCATCAAAATAAAAAAACCAAAAACTCATTGGCTAATCAAAATCATGAAGATTTATTTTACCAAATTTCTGCTCATGGTTCAAAATCATGAAAATCTATTTTACCAAATTATTAAAAGAAAAAAAAAAGTTTGCAGAGGTAACTTCAGGGTAAATAGCTTTGAAAAAGAAATACCAAAAACTGTAAATGCAAAGTTTGCACTTATTCTTACCTGTGCAAAAGCACAATTCCTTGGATTGAATTTTATTTTATGATGCAGAATGCCAGGGAATTTAGATTCAAGAATCAGTTTTTTTTTGGGGGAAATATATGTGGTTTGAAGTTTTTCCTTTTCCTCAGGAATTATAATTATTTTAAAATCTCTCAAAATGTTAAATTGCATTAATCATCTTTATAATATATATATTTTTTAAATTAAATATTTTTAAATATGATTGATTAAATATTAATAATATAATGGATTAAAATGTTCTTAATACTTAAATAATTTTTTGGATAATTTTGAATATATAATTTATATATTTAATAATTAAAAATAGTAATACTTACCAGTTTTTGGTGTAATGGCAATAGTAATTTTAATAAGTGTTATCATAGCCAAACTTCCTTCTCAAGAGATTGTTGATGAATGAAAATCAGTATCTCTCGAAGATCTATTAACTCTAATAATACATTCTTTTACTAACACCTGCCGAATTTGATATAATGAGAATTGTGATTCCAACAAGAATATATGCTTTCTTTGTAAAATATTGTAATAACACCTGCGAATTTTTATATAATGACAATCCTAATTCCAACAAGAATATATACTTTCTTTGTAAAAAAATATTATGATAAGTGACATTCTAGAATAAGTTGAGGATTTCTTAGATAAAACGTTGTAATAAGTGACATTCTGGAATAAGTTGCGGATTTCTTGGCCCAACAAATCCTAGACAGCACTCCATCTATTTTAACATTCAACTCAAAATCAATCTGTCAAGATTATTATTGTAATTTTATTTTTTAAATAATTTTATTTGTTTTTCTTAAAATGGAGGGAGAAGAGGCCTGGTCATATACTTCTCATTAGACCATGAAAAGACAGTTTTAGCAGGCAGTTCCAGTAGTCCATGGGAAAATTGCATTGTACTTGAAACAATTTTCAAGTGCCTGACATGAAATTTTTAAAAGTCACATGACTAGCAAGTCTCGCTGTAATCTATAGGACACCATAAAAGCAACATTACAGTATTTACAGCGTACGGTACTGGGATAAGGTTCCTTTGACCCTAGAGCCATTGCTCTCGAGGACATTAATGAAAAGTATTAAAGTAAAAAAACAAATGGGTACACTGAATTATTATTTGAGAAATCATTTGATAAAACATAGCAATCAGACTGTGGAGATTTTTGTTTAACCTGCAAACATGGCCTCGCAATGAATAATTTGAGTACAACGCTAACTCAAAGTATAGTCAAATCATTAGTTCAGGAATGGTTTCAGATATTTTGTCTTGGATAAGTTTGGATGATAGCTACTACTGTGATGTGATTAGAAGAAAATGGTGTTCCAGTAAACTAGATTAAGAAGCATTAAACTCACAAGGCAGCCTTAAATATGGGAGCAGCCTTACATTTTCTAATGTAAAGTCACTGGATGGTAGAGAGATCCCTGGGCCTAGAAGTGTTTTCGGAGGTACACATTCTGCTTCTTCAAGTACCGCTAGGAACCCACTTGGTCTGGTTAAATATCTGGAGGAATTTGTAACCCATCAACTTCAAATCTTGCAGTTCAATCGGTAATCAATGAAAAGCATCTCAGAATTTATCACCCATGTGCTAATGCTATGAGTGGTTTTTGTTTGGTGTAGGAGCGCACTGCATTCTACTTCGGAAAAAAATATGGATGCAGAGCACTTTCCTGTAGGTTTCTTTAGGTGGGATCAGAGACCAGCAGCAGTTGTAGCGGCAGCAGCAGCACCAACAACAACTGTCTTTAACAAGGACCATGGACGACCGTTGGAAGTCATTCTTCCCATGAATGGGAGAAAGGATTTGAAGTCCCTTGAAGATCTGTTTAAAGAGTATGGAGTTCGATACGTAACTCTTGCCAAGATGACCGAGATGGGCTTCACTGCCAACACCCTTGTCAATATGACAGAGGAAGAGATTGAAGATTTGATGAAGACCCTGGTAGAACTCTATCATATGGATCTTCTTATAGGGGAGAGATATGGAATTAAATCTGCCATAAGAGCAGAGAAGAAAAGGTTGCAGGATAGCTTGGAGATGCAAAGGTTGGAAATCTTGTCTGAGGCAGAGAGAAAGAGGATATTACATGATGATCAGAATACTTTTGCAGCTGCTATGGCATCCGAAGGTATTTTTACTTTCTGCTCTTCTGGATGTATGCATTGGTGGCCTGCAATCAAAATGTATTGTAGTCTACGTTCACTAATAAATCTTATATTCCATTCTGTGGACAGTATACAGGTAGGATTCGCTTACACAAAATAGGTGACGGATAGTTAGATTGATACCTGAGACACTTGTGATTTGTCATGCTTGCAACAAAATATTAGGGAATCAAAGCTTTGGTATGATGATTTGGACAATGTTTTGAATATGTATAAAAAAACCCACATTATTATAGCTCAAATATTTGTGAATCACACTACTTTCTGCACAAATTGTTTGGACAAAAATGGTGAATAGACAATTTAGTTTCTGAAACATTGCAGCTTAACAATGGGCTGTACGAAGTTTGTTGAATATATTATCTACCAGTATCAATTTCTTGGCCTGTAGGTAGCTTTCAGTATCAATTTTCAACTCTGTTGCATATAACCTGCTATAATCTTATTTTGCGCTATAATGGAAAGTATGCTTCCAAGTTAGTCTCACCAAACATGTAATGTTGGAAGTAGCAATCTGCACGTTGATGTCCAACTGGTAAGAACGCCCACAATGAAACGGGCATGTAGGTCCATCCATGGTAGAGCAGCGCACCAGGTGGGTATAATTCTTAGCCCATGCAGTTTTCAACATGGCATCCGAGGCAGATGTTGAGGTTGATTGGCGGTGGTAATTGCAGAAGCCTGAGTCAAACTGTAGCTTGACAATGGGTGTTTGAAATAGTAATCAACACCTTGATATCAAACCAGTAAGATCGCCCATATTGAAAAATATATGTAGCTCCATGGGCTGGTGCCTGTGATGAATGGGGCATGTAGCTGCAGGTTGGAGAAACTCCTCGGCTGGGGTTTTTTCCTAGCCTATTCATTATGCTATCAGAGTTCAGTGTTGAAGTTGTTTGGCAGTAGGTAGGAGGCCTGATCCAAAATGGGGTTTGACAGGGATGTTGGACAATCAACACCTTGATTTGGTACTAGTAAGAGTACCTGTTATAAAAGAGGCATGTATCTCAATGGTAGAGCAGCCTAAAGCCCTGGGTTTGAATCATAGACTGTTTAATATTCATCACAGACACTAGTTTTCACACACGAGTAGAAATTGATGGGGTTCAATATAGGATTGTAAATACCAGCGTTGATTGTAGCTGGTGGCGCTCTTTTGTTTCATTAGGCAAAAGCTCTGTCCTCATCAGGATGTTCTATAAGATTTAAAGTAGCATGTATAATAATGGGTGATTTTGGTTTCATTCTACAACAATATAGGTTTGATAAATTGAAACAGGAAAACAAATGCATTGTTTTAAACTGACACAACGTTGAGGTATTGTATTTGTGATAAACCTTTTATTCTCAAGAAACCTGTAAGAAGTTTAGTTTCTGGTACCTGTTTCCCGTCCTTTAATGACTGGTTTATTGGGAAACCCCTCCAGTACTTGCGGGTTAATTTATTTATGAAACAGTTGGCTTTTCATAAATAATATAGGCCATGTAACAGAATCAACATAATCATGATGAAAAAGTGACCCAAACAATATAAAATCATAAAATATTATTATTATATATCTTGGGAAAGAATACAAGAGATTGGGTCAGAAGTTTGATGGTATTTGAAAATCTGTGTGAGACTATTTACCTAGTTACTGTAGACTACATTGTATTATCGAATGAATATTTGATGTTGGAAGTCAACATTGTGATCATGGATGTTGGAGGAGAGTTTGGAAAGTAAATTTTATGTATGATTCTTTATTTCTGTCCTGAGGATAAGTCATATAGCGTAGAATTTTATGTAGTCTGACTCTTTATCTGCCTTGAAGATAAGTCTGACTCTTTATCTGCCTTGAAGATAAATCTGACTCTTTATCTTTGCCCTGAGAGGACAAGCCACCCAACTTAGGATTTTATTTTATGTAGTTCCATTCTGTATTTTTTGTATTGAGGATAAACTACACTTGTAACATTGATCAGAAAAATTTCAATAGGAATATTTCGGAAATGCTTCCCATTTCAAAAAATTGTTAATTATTATTTTAATATATATATAATATAATATATTTTTTTTTATTTATGTTTTTAAGGTTTTATATTTTTAAATTTTGGAAAAATTAGTTTTAAAAATCTAGTTTTAGAAATTTGTAGATATTTTCTATATTTATAATGTTAATGGTTATAAAGTATTAAAAATATGAAGTTATGTGAAATTAATAATAATAATAATCTAATTTTACAGCAAGGCTACATTGAATTGGTGTATTAAAATTCCCTTGTTTTATAGCATAAAAGTGACCCCACTTTCCCACCTATCTCATCTCCCCACAGCAAATTTGAGTTATTAAAATATATTAAACACTACTGCTGTACTCTTCTGATTTAGAACCTATAACTTCTTAGTTATAATTATTTAGATATAATTTAAATAATTAGAAAATTGTTATTATATTTTCTATATCTAAATTGATTTCATAAATTAAACTCATAAATTAAAATATCTTTAAAATAATTTAAACTTTATTAACTATCAAAAGCGTAAAACATAAAAATATTTCTTCATAAATATATATTATGTGAATTCAATTATACATATTTAGTTCGTAATTAGAAGAATATCCTTATAATAATTTCACACCCTATTAAATATCAAACGCATTGAGTATCAAAGCCTTTCTTCATAAAAGTAGATGATTTGTTCTGATTAACAAACACACACAGTATCAAAATATTCTTTCATAGAACTACATTATTTGTTCTGATTAACTTTGTAGACACCATTCTTTTCATGGTAAAAGGAATATATAAAATCCCACATTGCAGTTAATATCATAGAAGAAGTTGACTTATTAATTATGTGTGGCTGTCAATTCTGATTGATGATAATAGCATTATTTTACTTTATATCAACATTCTATCCCTTAGTCATAATAAATGCAACCATGCAGTCTAACAGCAGAATATTATATGTGAAATCATGCTATCCCTTATTCATAATACAATACAACCATATATGTGAAATCATGCTATCCCTTATTCATAATACAATACAACCATGCAGTCCAACAGCAGAATATTGTATGTGAAATCTGGAACCATTCGGTCCAACAACAGTATTATATATGAAATCTGTAACCATTCAGTCCAACATCAAAATAGTATACATGAAATGTTATCCTCAGGTCCAGCTTTGTTTTGTTGTTTTGTAGGAACATCTAAGGAACTGAGAGCAAATGACCCACTGATTTTCCCAGAAAGCACAAGTGCAGATCATGCCCCAATGAATATAGCCAGCTGCAAAGACAGTACTCTCATTCTCCAGAACAGTAACCAGGCACAATTTTGTGGCTCGGGATTGATTGGAGTGCCTGAGCACAGCAGTGAGAGCGATGAAAGGAAAGCTGATACGAATAAGCAGAAAAGGAGGCGGTCCAAAGAGCCTGGAGAGGATGGGGAGGACAGGCCTAGAGAGCATCCTTTCATTGTCACGGAACCAGGAGAACTGGCCAGAGGGAAGAAAAATGGTCTGGATTATCTCTTTGATCTCTATGAGCAGTGTGGGAAATTTTTATTAGAAGTACAAAGGATTGCTAAAGAAAAGGGAGAAAAATGCCCAACAAAGGTACTTGATCTCCTTGAAACACTTATTCAAGACAGCCTGTAGCATTGTTCTGTGTTTCTGTATTTTAACAACACTATACTATATCGTTGAAATTTGAAGACCACAAACAAATTTAATTCTGTTTTGAATTGAAGAGAATATTTGCGCCGAGAAAAATCCAGGTGCATTAACCCCCACCATGGTGGAGGTGGGGGAGATGCATCAACGTTTTTGCGTGCCTGTGTAATGATTAAGCTTAGATGGTGCATTGTGTGCATTATGGACGGAAACCCATACCCCTCTAAACCTAGGGTCTGTAATGCACCGGATTACAAAGCTCAAGGATGAATGGTATATGTATGCGGAGTTCACACAAATGTCTGGATTTGAGATATGTAACGTGGAAACTCAGGTTTAGCCGGGTTTAGAGGCTAGACTAATTATTTACTCTTGGCACCACTTGGCGTTTTCACAACAATATAGAGTAGCTCGAGTATGCAGCACCAGTGTGTAGGGTAGATAAGAACATAGCTGATAGGTGACCAGACACGAGAATCATTGGTAGATTTGTCTGGATAATCACAAGCTTCATTCTTATTGCATGTTTTGAGATAAAAATATGATGAACATTTTGATCAATATCAGAAAAGCTACTAGAAAGCCAATCTTCTTCAAATCTTTGGAGGCATCACTCATACGATTGTAGTGTAGGAAGATACAATATGAAAGCAAGTCCCATTCCGGCTTCTTGAGTTGAGTTTTAGTGTTTGGAATTATTGGCCAGAATCTCACCCGTGTTCTTGGGTAAGGTTCATGTTGAAGACTTCACACCCCTCATTGATGGGTTTTATAATTTCTATGAAGGGCTGCAAAACCCGATTTTAATTATGAGTCATTCGATGCCTTGATTCAACTAGAGGGGATCCGAAAAACTGTTTCATATTATCCTGTGTTTTGTCTTGAATAAATTTTAATCACTCTCTGCACGAACCTTTTTACCGTAAAACTTTTGCCCTGTTAAGAATTACTTAGTGTATCATCAATCTATAAACAATACTTGTTTTATGGAAGTAGTGGGTGATTCTTGAGAAAAATTATGGGCTGTTACAGTTCTTTCTATGGACCCATGGTTCTAATCAAGGGTACTTGACTGATCATTCTGGTTGCAGGTTACAAATCAAGTGTTCCGTCATGCCAAGCACAATGGTGCTGTCTACATAAACAAACCTAAAATGCGACATTATGTTCATTGCTATGCTCTGCATTGCTTGGACAGTGAGCAATCCAATCACCTCAGAAGACTATACAAGGAGAGGGGAGAAAATGTTGGGGCCTGGCGCCAGGCCTGTTACTATCCCCTGGTAGCCATAGCCAGAGAGAATAATTGGGATATTGAGGGCATTTTTAATAGGAACGAAAAGCTTAAGATTTGGTATGTTCCCACAAAACTTAGACAACTGTGTCATATGGAGAGAAGCAAAGAGTGTCAATAGTTTCATTGAGATTAATGTGTGTAATTTAACTTAGGCAGCTGTGTCACATAGAGAGAAGCAAAAAGTGCCAATAGTTTCATTGAGATTAATGTGTGTAATTTGAGCTGCTGCTCAGCTTCAAGTGTAACCCCGTGATTATTGGGCATTTGTGTTCTCACTGTGACTTTGCATATCAGATTTGATATGCATTGTGTCATGCCGTTCTTTCAAACATTGTATATGTATTGGCAACTGGGTATGGATCTGCTCCTTTCTCCGTCACTAAACATGCGGAAACCTTTGTTTCTCCTTGTGATAAATTTCAGTACATTACTGTTCATAGTTATTTTCTTTCAAACTCATTGTTCTCTCTTTTACATAGCAAGAGCCTAATTGTCTAATCTCTTAAAGAAAGTGGCTTATTGTTTCTTCTGAAATTCAACTTATATTTGATGACTTTAATTCTGTCCATGGATTCGACCAGCGAGAACAGAAAAACACTGAAGAGTTTGTCCATGAATTCGACTAACGGGAACAGGAAAACACCTTGAAGAGGGCATGACATCAAGCACCAAGGTGATTTTCAGGTCGGTGCGGCATTGAGAAATGGAAGAATACAATTACTCCTGACTGATCTGAAGATTATGATATTCATGCTTGTCATTTGTGAGACAACGAGTTCAAGATTCTGATAATCCATGCTTGTGATTTGTGAGACAACGAGTTCAAGTCTCAAGATTCTGATATCCATGCTTGTGATTTGAGAGACAACCAGCCAGTTCAAGGCCTCATGACCGGTAGACATCATATTGGCATGAGCTATACTTGCCCCCTATAGATATCTACTGGATTTTGTTTTGTGAGTTGCCCCTTTGAATTTTGAAAAAAAAAATCAATAAACGAAAACCAAGCATGTGTATGCCCCACGGTCCCACCAACATAAAATATTCAGTCAGATGTTTTAACTTTGTTCTTGGATCCCACCTGATTAGGAATGACAAGGTTCTGCTTTATCGATTAAAGTCATGTCTGATATCAGTTGATTTCATTGAAAACATAACAGCATGGTTCTGTATGTTCCTCAGGTATATGGATTTGAGATGTATGATATACATTCTTAGTTTTTTTTATTTGGTGTTGATTACCCACTGATGCGTAACCTGGCAGGCCTGTGAGTGAAGATTCACCTGGAGATTATCCTTCATTTGCTTTTATTGGATGAGCAAAATTTGTCTGATATTGGTCATCTATATGTCAAACCCTTAATTGATTAATGTTGGAATTAAGAATGTAATCTTCGCATTTGGGCACAGCTTATCATTTAGAATTTTACATTATTGAGATCTCAACAATTGCTTTTCATATTTCCTTATGGTATTCATTGAACAAAACTGTATTAGTCTAACTCCTGATCATACTAAAGTATCATAATTGGTTATGCTATCAAAGGCAACAGAATTTTTCTCAACCGCCTTCTTGTCGTGTTGGGGTACTACTCTGGTTTGTACCACATTGCTTATGTTCAAGTTTGAAAGAATTTGCTTCATAACTGAACTAGACTCCCTGCAAATGTTCTGTACCTCCAATAGACTTTGCTTGAGTGCCTCCTGCTCTTGGATGTTATGAAATGCAACACTTTCTATATTCACACCCTAGCTAGTCTGTGAAGATTGACCAATCTTGTTATGTCGAACATTTGATGTCTGCCCATGAAACTGATACTACAGCCAGGGATTTTGCAACATGTTTCTAGTTAACCGTGTTCGATATATTAGCAATGAATAACTGACGGTGCTTGAACGACACGATTTCCTGCTGATACTGGCGTGGAGAGGGTGAAATCCATCAATTTTCCAATCATCCCTTCTATGTGTGCAGATGCATTAGGACTAAAACTTTTTGTTAAAAAGCTGTTCTTATTAAAAATCTATTGGTATGAGTGGATTGTTTTTACCCTTTCAGAAATGTATCCATTTTATTCAACTGGTTTGGAGGATCTCCTCCTGTTGTTCCATATTCCATGCTGCTAGCTTGTGAATGTTGGGTGAATTATTAAGATCCATTTGTCTTTGTAGCTGTTTACTATTTTGGAATTATAGTGCCAGGGAGGGGAGGTTTTACCATTTTACCATTTAGAACTGTAGGTGGGTCGGCTGCAGCGCAAGCGATAGTTCTCTATCTGATGATCCTCGTATTCTTCTATTTCATTTTTTCTATGTTAAAACCTTTGGATTGATCATCCACGAGTTGAGGAAATTCCTCTCGTAGTTGTGTAATAAAGCGTACGCCTGTCCAGCAAACTGTACCGGATGGTTCTTCCCACTTGACAAGACGCCTGTTCTGCATGGGGTCAGCTGCCTGCTTTGATATTCTGCTCCATTAGGATAGTCCCAGGTATGAAAGCTATATCAATACCTGTCCTAGGTGTGAAGATTTATTGGTACTGGGTCCTGTGCATTACTTTGAGGGGTACAGTTATGTTTTATGAAGGCTAGCTTTGTTGCTACAACTCCATACTCCAGTTCCCAATTTTCCCCGATAATTTTGGTATGTCACAAGGAGACTGGGGTTTCGATGAAGTCACTCTGTTGTAACTGCTGAGGATGTTAACGCTATGTATTTTGCGCACTGTTCACCCGGTCAAGTGAGTTTAATGAAAGACTGACAGGTTATTTGCTCTACCGTTCGCACGCACACAGTTATCCCAAGTGTAATCAATGGATGCTCCAAAAGCTGCAATTTCCCTGTCTATTGTGGGTAAAGGGGATTCTCTCGGTTGAATTTGGCTTTACACTTTAAACTTCCTCTTCTGGCATCGTAGTCACAGGGGTGCGTTGATGACCTTAATTTCGAGAAAGCATATTGTTTTAGATGGCGCTGGCTTGTAGACCTTAATTGAACAGCTCACAACATGTAAGGGGACTTTGTTGGCCAGGTTTGATTTGTATTCATTTTAGTTGTGGATTTGATAAATTCTGTATGGTCTAGGTTGATGGTGGGTCACATATGGTTTCCTTCGGTTGTTTTGAAGTATTTTTTAGTGACATGTAAATATCTGTATTTTTGCCCTTTATGCTTTTCATGATTACCTATCTGTATAGGGCACTGGTTGACAATGCTACCTTTGCTTAGTGCAACAATTATTTCCAAGTTTGGAATGGATGTGGGTAGAGATTGGGTGGATGTTGCATGATCCGTTAATGAAAAATGTATTATAGATTATGTCTGAATTCGCTTCTGTTATTTAGTGTAACGGATTGAAAAGATTGTGAATAATATAAACACTTTGAAAACACATTCAAACACATCAACACAACCAAATTTAATAAAGGAGTTTACGAGACTTTCTGGCTATGTTTCCTGGTCCATGAACATCACCATTGCGTTTTAGCTCAAAATTTAGAGTCAAACGAGTATAAACTCGACCATATTTGGCCACTGTGACCTCCAAACCCCTTAAAATGATCCAAAACCACCTTTGTCCTTGCAAAACCACTCTGTTTGGCAAAAATTGCTTCAACTTGCATAAAACCACCTCGGAATGTGTGTTGGTGGTAGGGCGGGTTTGACACCTTAAATGGTTTATTAAAAATGTGGTGGCTTGGTTAACCAAGTCCCACCCTTTGGCATGTTTGTTTTGTCTTTGTGATATGGTATTGATATACCTTATGTAGTTGCAATTTGCAGTGAATGTGGGATAATGTGATAACATAAAATCAAAAAACCGGCAGTCATGGGGTTGACCCCGATGTCTGGCGTTTTCCCGACAGAGATCTCGACACTAAAATAAATACAAGTTTAACATATCCTCCAAATCTCCATCGTTGATCTGTCCCATCTGATCCAACGGCTATTGCGTCGTCTGCTCGCCAATTAACTTAGACGATCTTCACGGTCGATTTGACCCATCCAATTGAATCGCTATTGTGCATTCTCGCGCAGATTTTTGCACGATCAATATCAGATCGAGAGCGCGCGAGAAAAGTGGTTTTTCTTGTGCTACGTGTCGCTCGCTAAAGTTAATCGCATGAAATTGAGGAATAATGTTTACCATTTTATAAGCGCACGAGACACTGCTCACTGCTAACAAATACTCTCTTCTGTTCTGCAAACACATGACTTAATTTGATCTCTTCATTTCTTCAACTTTATTTTGTGTGACTTAATCCTAGCTGTCTCTTTCCCTCACTATCGTTCATTGATCTCACTGATCCAACCACTGTGCTTCACTACTTTGATACCACCTTCATCTGCGTTTAAAGACTTTGATCCGGAAGCAACACTCAGTCCATTTTGGATCATTGCCGCTGAGACAGTGGAAACAAGGGAATCCAATGTCATTGTTCAAATATGGAGGTCTTGATTAAAAATATCAAATCACAGCACAAGTTACTGGTTCATAGTTTTGAAGGGGTGGAAGAGGTTCTTTCAAATGATTTGTGAATGACAAAAGCCAAACCCAAACACAAGGGGAAAATTACAGCACTTTGGATACAATCATAGCCAGCGACATTGAAAGCTCGAGTGTTAAACAATCTAATACATAACAGGAAGGAAGCTACATTTTTATTAGAGTGAAAGTGATTTTCATCCGAAAAGGGCATCTAAGGGCCATTCAGATATGTAATAATAGCAAAAGCTAACGTCTTTGCATAATAATAATTGAAGAGAAAATATGGATGGTTATTACCAACAATGTGGCAATACTTCTCCAAACAACTTCAACATTTTATAATTTTTTAAACCGGAATGTTTTGAAATTATAGAACATAAGTAGCTATTTAATAGAGCCTTTCAAATTATAGATATTTATTTTAATTTAGATTAAATCGCATGTGTTTATTATTATTATTGATAGAGATGAATCTTACATACTGAAAATGAAAATGGTTAAAATATAAATGTTAATTGAAAATAAAAATAAAATTATTTGAGTATAAAATTTATAGATTTAATAATATATATATATTTTGTAAGCTGGGGTAGGACTCTCCTATTTACATGTCCATTATGTATCCCTTTACGGGGAGGGGGTAGCCCAATATTTTGAACCCAAGACTTCCGGTTCGGTGAGACTTCATTTCCACGGCCTCTGCCGCTTGGGCTACCCCATGTGGATGATTTAATAATATATTTTTAATTAAGTTATATATTTTTAAATAAAATAATAGTCACTATACTTGAATGAAAGACTAGTTTAGAGATTTTGAGGTGCGAGTTAATTAGTGAAACATAAAAAATGACAATGAATAATTTTTTCTTTAAGACGGGAACTAGCAATTTCTCTACATATAAGCAACAGACTGCAAGTCATATATTTCTGAAATCCATAGCTCAGCCTAGGACTGATGACGATGAATAATTTTAAGTATTATATTCTTGTGATGTTTAAAGTATGCTTTGGGATGATAATGAGATTATTAATAAGATGAAATTAATTTTTTTCCAATCTTGAGTTTATCGATGAATTTTTTTTTCAACATTATGGAGTTAACAAAACAATATGACCATATTCACAAAAACAAGTACAATTATAATTTCCATGTTGGACAGTTTTAATTTTCTTTTGAGTTTGACATTTGTTGTTTGTAGCTGAGATTTAATTTTTATCATGATGTTTGGCATATGACAATCTAATGCACTAAAGGTAAATCCAACCTCTTTATATGTCTAGGGAAATATACGAGATAGAGGTTTTTACATGTGTGGCACAACATAATGGTTGTATTATGTTTAGTGGGAAAATGTGCAAGGGGTGTGCAAAATGGATCAAAGGTTTTTATCATTGAATAACATCATAGTGTGTTGTTAAAAACCACCTATGATTGTTGGTAATCATTGGTAAATTGTGTCTCAAATACTGTCTTTCATGTGCCACTTGAAGACCACTTTTCGAGAACGAGAGGGATCCATTAAAGGTTAGATAACTTGTTATTTGGTTGTTTGTGTCAGTGTGTTTTCATCAATTTCATTGAATTGTTTGATGATCAAGTAATGCCCCAAGAGAAACAAAGAGTAATTGCCTATCATTCTCAACATGATGGCGGTTGTGGTTACAAAATGCAACTTGTTTTGTAAGTTGAAATTGTTTTTTCAAATAGAAGGGAGGGGCTAGTTCCCAGAAGAAGCGATATGGGGCCCTTTTTTTTGTACATATATACATATCAAACAAGCTGACAACTGTCACATCCAATCCGTCACATCAACCGGAATTACATTCGCAATGGAACAAACATAGGTTGCAGCGCAGCAACAACATGGGGGATAGAACGCAGGCGGGGTGAAATTGTTGTGAATTATAAATAGGATGATTTTGTATGGATAGCAAGAGAAACTTCAAGCAATTCAGTTTGCCCTAGTGGTTAGAAGACAAAGTAAATGAGCTAATAAGCACAAGGGAAGACCAAAGATGTATAAGCAAGAAACCATCATTGATTTAGGTTTGCTATAAGAAGGGCCATAGTGGATAATTGTTGGGGTTTTGGTTTATGTGTCTTTTGTGGATGTAGAGGATATTATGTGGCTTCATGTTGGAAGAGAAAAGCCTTTATTAGAGGGGCAAGATAAAGAAGGTTCCTAATAACACTTCCCAAGACAATAGAAAGTTCTATGACTTTAATAAGCAAAATGTTCAAAGTAGTTAGGACAGGGAGAAAATTGGAATTGGGAACTTCTTATCGACAAAGGCAAGAACTATTGTAATGATTTCAAAAGTACTGGACGTTACAATTCCAAATGTTGGATGTTACATGATGGGCCTCCAAATTAGATACAGATTAAGGCCCATTTAACATTTTCTTTTGCACTTAATAATGTATTTTTCAGCTTGAATATGTTCTTAGGCAAGTGTAGAGATGATTTGTGTATTATGTGCCTAATATTATTTATTTTTCATAATATTATGAAAATATTGGGCAAATTTTGAAGATCTGCAGAATGAAAGAATTTAGGGACTTGCTCCCTGCTATAGGATCGACCAAGATTGGATAATAAATGAATAGGATATTATGAAATTACTGAATAGATTTTGAAGAGCCACTAATTGAGAAAATCTAGGATGCGTTCCTTGCTACAAGAGAAGCCAAAATTCAACATTTAATTAAGATTCTCACTACGAGGGACTAGATCCACTATTTAAGGGATTTTGGAGGGGAAAACAACCCTCATTTCAAGGAGACTCCTTCCCCCATCAACTTGTATAAATACAATTCGAATCAACCTGTAGGGGATAGCATTTTTGGTGTTTTTGTGAAGAAAACTTATTATTTAGCAGTTATACTTTAATTTTCCGTAGGGATGTACTTGACTAATAATGAAGTTTGGTTTCATTTTCAGCTTTTAAGCCCTGGTTTCCTTCATATGACTCTGTATCCTTGGGTGTGGTCATACCAGGTGCCTCAGAGCCTTGTTGTGTATTTTATTTATCTTATTTTCAACATTTATTTTCTTAGTTACATTATCATTTCCGCATTTAGTGTTCATGTTTCATTTGTTGTAGGTTAGACTAACTAAATGATTGAAATGAGTTTGTTTTTATGTTATTTAGATAAGCAATAGTGTGATGCATCATTCACATAGTTTAGTAAAATTATTTTCATCATTGTATTACTTAGATTAGTTTGTTAGTATATTGATTCGGAATTTCTGTTGAATTTTAGCATGTGTTAATGAAAATATTTTGAGTTGATTCCACTTGGATCAAATTCTAAAAACGTTCAACTTAATAACAAAATTTACCCCATAACATTTGCAATTGATTAGCTCAAGCATTTGGTTACTTGGATTAACTTACTAGTTCACTGTTCGGAAATTGTTGGTTTTGGTAGTTATTTTTTGCTGAATTTTAACACATATTAATGAAGCTCTACTGAGTTAATTCCACTTGGATTGAAGTCTAAAAACATTCAACTAAGTAACACAATTTGTTCCATAGCATTGAACACTTGATTAGCTTAGGCATTTGGCAAGTTAACTTGACAGATATATTTGTTGGAAGTTTCTTGTAGCAAAACAAATGTTTTTTTAACAGTTTGTTTTTAAGTTTCTTCCTTTCCCAGATTCACTCCAAATTCATGGTAGAAGTATATTTATGTCTTAGAATAACCTATGAATGCTCTGAGACCACTTTGGTTGAGTTGAGATTTAGTTAGATCGTCATTTAACTTCTATATTTCTTGTTTTCTGAATGTTGATTTCTACAATTAGTCTAGATTTATTTTCCTGCAATTTGCTTTAAGCAAAGTGTGATTTCTTTCTTGCAAGAGTAATATAGGACTTTCCTTTTGTGTGATGTAGAATAAATTTCCTTTACTATCATTTCCTTTCCAAAAAGATATATTATAATTGCTTTGTTGTCATTTGCTTATGTGTGTTTTACATTTTTGCAAGTAGAATAGATTTCTTTTATGTCATTTACTTTCCAACAAAAGTAGAATAAGTTTGTTCATCGCTATTTACTTTTTGCAACTTAGAAATGCTGGCTTACCTAGGACTTTGCTCATTTTAAGTTGGTTCATTGTCTTCTTTCCCTTGCATCAAAGTGAGTCAGACTAGGAAGAGGAAGGTATATGTTGCACATACAGTGTCAGTCTTTATTAAGTTTGTACGAACCCCGAGTTGATACTTAAAGTTGATCCCTTAGGAGTTCCAGCTTTCTCGTTGTAATAATGAGGGTTAGCACTACATCTTGAGCTTCATTCGAAGAATCAACCATCCACCCCTAAGAGAATATGTGTAATGGAGGTGAAAGGATAAGAATGAATCTTCTGCATTTGCAAAGTAAGAGGTCGATAGTGAATGGAGACAACCATCTCAAAGAGGAGGTTTGTGAAGAAGGAACAACTTCAAAACTAATATCTCCATTAACACTAATCTTTACTTGTAGAGGAACCATATCAGAAATGATATTGCATTATGACAATGATCATTGGTATGAATGAGTCTTTAAGATCAATCAACACCATTTTAGTAGGTACCAATGTTGGGAAGGAGCTAATTGTTGAGATTGCAACAAGATGATGGAGCTTAGTGAAAAGAGTCGCCTTTACTAAGTGGGCCCGCAGGCTATTTTTGGCGCAAGTCTATTTTTAGACATATGGATCATGTCTATGGATTGCAGGTTGCTGTTTATGGATGATTGATCAAGTTGGGAAAAATAGATGGACTTCTATTTTTAGATCACAGCGGAGTGACTGCTCAGTCTAAATATAGAACAGTTCAATATTATTAGCTCATAATAATATTTAGACTATAAACTTTGTCTTATTCTCTTGGAGCACTTCAGGATGAGCTACGGATGTGGTACATGCAGATCCCAGAAGGAAATACGTGGTTACCTATGGGATGACTAATATTTGCATGCAGGACTTCAGTTAGAACTCAAGTGAGTTGAGTTTAGTGGACTGGAGGTGCAGTTGATGGAGTTGTGTTCAGTTTAGCTTTGTTAAACTGGTTGTATTTAGTCTAACTGGCGAATAGACTAGAGATGAGTTGGGTGAATTAGTTATTAATTAATTCACAAGTTATTAACTCATAATACAACTAATGAATACATCAGTTAACTCAGTTGCATGTCAGTGCATGTTCAGTTCAGCAGGGACAGGTGTTAGAGAATCAGATTGCTATCAGTTGTGACTATAGTTGTGCATCAGATCTTGCACAATCAAGAGATTGAGTATGCCAATGAGTTTGCCCACGTATTTGCCCACATTGTATCTTGTGCTCACATGATTTTGCCAAGTAAATACGTGGTTTCCTTGGAATTATCATCAGTTCTTGAGCAGGTATTGAGCAGCGGAGGTAGGCAAGCAGCGAAGGAGATTTGAGCCAGTGATTGATTCAGATCTGAGCTGTATTGTGTGTAACAGAGGTGGAGATACTTGTGAGAGTATTATGCTGTGTAATGTTACATGACTCAATCATTAATATACAGATAGTTGGGGTTTTTAGCGAGATGCTTTCCCCGGGATACATACTGTGTTAATGTGTGAATGCTCTTGATGTTTTATTGTTATTGATGCTGCTATATTGATGATCAACGTAGAGAGCTTATGTATTGTGTATGTTTTCCGCAATAGTACATGATCAGGAATAATCCTCTGTTGAATATGTGTTAAATTATTCAAAATTTCTACATGGTATCAGAGTTGTTGATTATCAGATCTACTATTCAGGAAGTGTTTACATTCTATTTCTCTAGGCAGAGCCTGTAATCGGGCCAGGTAGCCTCTGGATTCATCCTTCCTTTGGAAGGTGAAATATCCGGTCAAAGCCCATACAATGAATCTTTGTACGAGAAATATTGTGTTCTCACGAATCTTAGATCCGAGGCGGTTGAGTTGGTTGCTGGTGGAATTCGAATTTGCAGCAGTGTTTTCTTGGTGACAACGCAGCAATGTCTTTCAACGGATTGCGATTGGAGTATGCTCTTGAGGGCAGCTCAAACTATATTGCATGGAAGGACAGGATGGAGGCAGTATTGGATGATAACGGGCTGAAGGAGTTCATAGATACGGATATCCCAAAGCCTACTGATTCTACTCAAGCTGATGCTTGGCAAAAGAAGATCGCAAAATGTTGAAGGATTCTGTTGGAAGGCGTGAAGGATCACATTGTGTCCAGCCTCCATGGAAAGGCTACTCCATATTTGATGTGGAAATCATTAACAGAATTATTCCAAAGCAAGAGCGATCAGAGGAAGCTGGCGCTCAAAGATAAACTCAGAAACATCAAATGCGAGAAGGGTGACAGTATTCCCAAGTATCTCACGAAGTTCACTCAGTGTCGAGATGAGCTGGGAAGTGTGGGGGTTACTGTTGATGATGAGGACTTGGTGAGCTTGGCTCTCCTTGGTCTTCCGAAGAGTTGGCATTCCTATCAGGACTCTGTCAATGGTCGGGAGAAGTTGCCAGGATGGGAAAGACTATGGTCAGATCTTGTGCAGGAGGAGATCAGGCGGAGTACCAGGGACGGATCTTCGTCAAAGGGAGCTGATGAAGAGAATTGTGCTTTGGCTGCCAAAGCAAAGAAAGGGAAGAGCAAGAAAGCTTCTCAGTCTGGTGCGAAAGGCAAGAAGCAGGATATGTCCACGGTGAAGTGTTTTCACTGTCACCAGCACGGACACTATGCCACAAATTGTCCGCAGAAGAAGAAGAACAAGCAAGTTGCTAGATCTGCAGGGGGAGAGGCCTTAGCTTCTCAGTTTGAGCTTGATTTTTCATTGATCGCATGCTTGGTTTCAAGTGTGATGGGATCAGTGTGGTTCTTGGAAAGTGGTGCGTCTTTTCACATGACGGGAGATAGAGATTTGTTCTCTGATCTGGAGGACAAAGATCTTGGAGTGCACATCGAGATGGGCGATGATGGTAGATACAGTGCGACCGGTATCGGTACCATTTCCTTTGAGAGGGAGTCTGGTAAACCCTTTGTATTGAAGGAAGTCATGCATGTTCCAGGATTGAAGAAGAATCTCATCTCAGTGGCGATGTTAGAAGACAAGGGGTATGATGTTGTTTTCAGCGAGGGAAAGGCCTTCCTGCGCAGCAAGACAACTGGTGAGACCGGGAAGATAGGGGTTCGAGTGAGGAACCTTTATCAGTTGCATGTAGATGGATGCGCAGCTATGGCAGGCAAGGCAAAAGGATTGGGAGCCGGGATGATGGCGAGTTGTGGCACAGGAGATTGGGTCACGTTCACCATGGAGCCTTGAAGATACTGCAGCAGATCACTACAGGGCTTCCTAAAGGCACACTTGCGCAGTCAGATCAGTGCAAGGGGTGTACTTTGGGGAAGTTTGTGAAAGCCACCTTTCACAAGAAGGATAGTCGCGCAACGACGATCCTTGAGAGAATTCACACAGACGTGTGTGGACCTTTCTCAGTTGCTTCGACAGCAAAACACAGGTATTATGTGATTTTTGTTGATGATTTCTCTCGTAAGTGCTGGATCTTCTTCATGCAGAAGAAGAGCGAGAAATATTCAAAGTTCTGTGAATTCAAAGCACTGGTCGAGAAGGAGTCGGGGAAGAAGGTGAAGGCTCTTAGGAGCGATAATGGTGGTGAATACATCTCGGACGAGTTCAAGGATTTCTGCAAGGCAGAAGGGATTCGTAGAGAGCTCATAGCTCCCCATAAACCACAGCAGAACGGGGTAGCTGAGCGGAAGAAAAGAACGATTGTGGGTGCTGCACGGGCAATGTTGCATGATCAGGGCCTACCCCTTCACTTGTGGGCGGAAGCATGCAATACAGCAGTTTATGTGCAGAACCGTTGTCCTCATAGGATACTTGGCATGAGTACACCTGAGGAGACTTATTCTGGTAAGAAGCCTGATCTTTCTCATTTGAGGATTTTTGGTGCTAACGTTTACATGCATGTGACGAAGGATGTCAGAAAGAAGTTGGAGCCGACTGCAGAGGTTGGGATATTTGTGGGGTACACTGATACGCCCCACAACTATCGTGTGTATTTGCCAGACAGTGGTAAAACTGTTGTGCGACGGGATATAAAATTTCAGGAGGAGAAAGCCATGAAGTGTTCGCTTGAGAGGGAGCTACACTTGCATGCAGATGAGGAGCTATTAGTTCCTAAGGATGAGCTTCAGGACGTGGATCAGCCACAGGACGAGTTTCATGGAGTGGAAGAGACCACTCATGCAGCGCCAACCATCAGAGGGCGAAAGCGCTTGACAGAAGCTGAGCGACTGGCTCAAGATGCAGAGAAAGTTGTAGGACCACCTACAGCCCAACGCAGGCAGAGACAGTCACCTGATCGGTACACTGGATACATGGCTCTTATGAGCAAGTGTGTTGTGACTGAGCCATCCTCTTTTGAGGAAGCTGTGGAGGATCCCGCATGGGTAGACGCCATGGTGGAAAAGTATGATTCTATTGTCAGAAACAGTGCATGGGAGATTGTTCCTAGACCGGAAAGGAAATCAGTGG
>APFE030479400.1:185799-203131 GCA_000404065.3 Pinus taeda
ATGATGGAGCTTAGTGAAAAGAGTCACATTCACTAAGTGGGCCCGCAGGCTATTTTTGGCGCAAGTCTATTTTTAGACTATGTCTATTTTTAGACATATGGATCATGGTCTATGAGTTGCAGGATGCTATTTGTGGATGATTGGTCATGTTGGTAAAAATAGATGGACTTCTATTGTTAGACATATGGGCGACCACAGCGGAGTGACTGCTCAGTCTAAATATAGAACAGTCAAATATTATTAGCTCATAATAATATTTAGAGTATAAACTTTGTCTTATTCTCTTGGAGCACTTCAGGATGAGCTACGGATGTGGTACATGCAGATCCCAGAAGGAAATACGTGGTTACCTATGGATGACTAATATTTGCATGCATGACTTCAGTTAGAACTCAAGTGAGTTGAGTTTAGTGGACTGGAGGTGCAGTTGATGGAGTGTGTTCAGTTTAGCTTTGTTAAACTGGTTGTATTTAGTCTAACTGGCGAATAGACTAGAGATGAGTTGGGTGAATTAGTTATTAATTAATTCACAAGTTATTAACTCATAATACAACTAATGAATACATCAGTTAACTCAGTTGCATGTCAGTGCATGTTCAGTTCAGCAGGGACAGGTGTTACAGAATCAGATTGCTATCAGTTGTGACTATAGTTGTGCATCAGATCTTGCACAAATCAGGGGATTGAGTATGCCAATGATTTTGCACGTATTTTAGCTTGTTAATACGTGATGATTTAGCCAAGGAAATACGTGGTTGCCTTGGAATTATCATCAGTTCTCATGCAGGTATTGAGCAGCGGAGGCAGGCAAGCAGCAGAGGAGATTTGAGCTAGTGATTGATTCAGATCTGAGCTGTATTGTGTGTAACAGAGGTGGAGATACTTGTGAGAAGTATTATGCTGTATAATGTTACATGACTCAATCATTAATATACATATAGTTGGGTTTTTAGCGAGATGCTTTCCCCGGGATACATACTGTGTTAATGTGTGAATGCTCTTGATGTTTTATTGTTATTGATGCTGCTATATTGATGCTCAACGTAGAAGAGCTTATGTATTGTGTATGTTTTCCGCAATAGTACATGATCAGGATAATCTCTGTTGAATATGTGTTAAATTATTCAAAATTTCTACATTAAGAACATTGCATTCAATTTTTTAAGGCTAAAATAGCGTTTTAATTTCTTTCATTTGTTTGTTTAGAGATGTGTATATATCATTCCTATTATTTTGTGGATGTTAGTTGCAACAAAAAGGTATAAGTGGCGACAATGGTGACTAAGCATGGACTCTCTTACCAAGAAAATGTAAATGAACACCATGCCTTATATAGTTCCACAAGCACAATGAAAAATAAGCAATGGTGCATGGGAAGTTAAAAATAATTTGTTGTAATTTTTGGAATACTTGTCCAAAAAGGAGGACATGAGGATGGCAATGTTTTGAATGTGCACATTTGCAATCTTGTTGTGAAAGAGTATGCACATTATTTAGTTGGACATGAGGATGGCATTGTTTTGAGTGTGCACATTTGCAATCTTGTTGTGAAAGAGTATGCACATTATTTAGTTGGACAAGGCCATTGAAGGCCTACAAGGTAAACATTACACAAAGAAGTAGTTTGTCAAGACCATTCATTTTTCTATTGGCTTTTTCCCATTTTATCCATGAGAGAAAAGCTATGTTTGATCTTCAAATGATTTAAGGAACTTTGAAAATTAAGCATTGTAGAAATGCACAATTCACACAACTACAAGTGTCATGTAAGCATCAATAGAATACCAAATGATCACACCACTATATAAAGCAATGATCATGCAACCTTTGAGATGTTGTGTTGATCAAGACAATATCGTTATATTATTTGTCATCAATCTTGATGCTTTCAGAGTGGAAAAATTGGAGGAATCTACTTATAGAGCCATTCTTATTAGTGGGTACAATTTTGGAAAATTGAGGTTTGAAACCTTCTGGAGGCATGAAGGCAATATTAAACGAATTTTTTTGGGTTCCAAAAACTCACATGTGTTAGATTGTTTGACACTATTAACATTTATAGACCTTTCCAACAATACAAGAAAGACATTAATCATAGTATGTATGCAAAAGTTATGTCTCTTGGAACTTGACCTTCTAGTTTCATTATCACATACCTAGTGCCTTAATCCCTGATTAATAATATGGGGTATCTAAATCTGACCTCCAAGGTTAATTTATAGAGATACGGTTGCTAAATTTCCACTTCCTCTTAACTATTTTAAACCTCCTTTTTGAGACCACCATCATCTTCTACGTGAAAAGAGATTTCCAACGACATAAATTTCATCTTAATTTGAACTCTGGATCCAAAAGATGGTCACTAGAAGATTTTTCCTTTTGTGTCGCGTCAACATCCATACAATTGCCACATGGAAATCCTTTTTCCTTCATGTCCTAATGTACAACACCATGCCACATTAACATAACAAGTTTACTTGCCACATCAAAATAATATCAGGTTCCCTCAATTTGTGAAAAAAAAATTAATGCCTAGTGTCTCGACCTCCCAATACCCAATCCCCTGATAACTTGATATACCGATACCTGATGCTCGACACCCAATATCTTGATCATGGATTTGGAGGTTGTTTGATGTATTACTGACACCGATAGCCTGATACCCTGGCATCTCGACATCTCGTCCTCTAGGGCTTAAGCTCCTTTTGACTAAGCTCTTGTTTAGAGCCCCCCATTGGATCATATGACCATGAGCTATGGCCAAAGCCTTCAAACCCCAAATTTCCAAGACTTTTGCTAACAACCAAGAAATTCTAAGACTTTCGCTAAGCACCCTAGTTAATTTCAGAGTACTAAAATTAATTTTGATAGGGAAGAAACCTTGCCCAAAGACTTTTGGATGCTAAGAAATCCTTTCTAACTTGAAGACATCCAAAACATTTCCTTCAACATGACATCTCCACAAAACAAAAACATAAAATGGTGAATAGCCAAATCTTCTCAACTTCACCCAATTGAGATGAAACACTCTCACTTCTTTGGGCTACAAACTATCAACATACAATGTCAACTCAAACTCTCACAAGTGGGGGGGTCAATGTTCTCTCTTACCTATAGAGGAAACAATGTCTCCCATCATTGAAAAACTATCAAGTATTCCCATTCAAAATGAGGATACAATCACAACTATTTCCTCCCACATTGGCCCCAGTAGATGCCATTCACATTTGAGAATACATGAAGAGCCTTAGAGCTCAAGTTAACTCATACATTCAAGTTACTAAATCACACATCTCATATTCATATTAGGTAACTTGTTTCAGAGGAAATATCTAGCTATAACATTCATTCATGAAGTGATAGTTAGAACCTTAGCAAAACTATACAATGCATTCAACTCATCATTCATACAAATTTGGTCAACCAACATAACAATTTTAAGCTCATCATTACAAATATACATAGTGACCAACATAGCAAGAATCATGAAACAATGAACAACAATTTCATTTCATTAGAAGATAAATAGATACACTTATTTCATTCACTTAAACTGGCTAGAAACTAAAGAAAGGAGATCCATTTTCCACTCAATCGTAGACATAGCTACATTGCAAATTTCTTGTAGCGGTCCAATTGTGAGCCAAATATGATGCCTTAAAAGGAAGCTTTTGTCAAGGTTCTACAAGTTTCAAATCAAGGTAGAGGACATGAAGGACGTTGTCCATGACATACATGAATAAGCATTTTTCCTTTCAATTACTAAACTGAAGCCTACTAACACAACAAAATATGGCCATAGTGGGCATGCACAACACGAAAAGGAGCCCCTTTATTGATCTAATAGTGTCTTAATGCTTCTTCTTTTCTTAGTTCCTTATGTATTTGATCAATGCCTTATGTGCTTGAATAAGACAAAGAATTCATAATTTCATCATGGTTGTATGACTTAGGTTGAAGGCTTCTTCACTAACTTCCTTATACAATTTAGTGAAAATCACAATTCTACATAGGATTGTTGTGACTTAGAAGGTTTTTTGTGCCCTTTTATTCAAAGTCATAGTCTCAACACTCACATGATTTTATTTCGTTCCCATGTATTTTCTCTAGTTCATTTTCACAAACTTCTCTAGCATTCCTTTGTTGCTCTCTCCTTGATCTCTCTCTATCTTATGTTCTTCTCTATCCCTTCTATTGGGTGTGGAGCTTGATTATCTTCTTTATTTAGATGTATCACCGCATTGGACCCCAGTTCGTAATGTTGTAGCAATGCAGCTCGTAATATTTGCACTGCAAGGGGGTTCCAGGGGGTGGCAACGATCTTTAGGAGCCCCCTTCCCCCCCTGGCAGGGGATCGGGAACAGTGCCCCCAAAGCTAAAAATAGATGTAAAATTTCCTTGTAAAATGTTGTAATTTCATGGTCAGTCTGGACCATACATTAGGGGGAGATATGACGGTAGAAGTTTTGTTTAATTTAGGGTTTTTTGCCCTAGAAGACAACCCGTCGCTATATATGAGGGATTTGTATTGCATCTATGTAGATTTGTATTATAAGTGAGGAATAGAGAGGAGATTGTGTGAGAGCGAAGAAGGAATTACGTCGGATTTGCTAGAGGTTGTATCTCTTCAGTTTGCTTGATAATATAAACAGAAGGATTGACTGTTTCTCCATGGACGTAGCCCAAATTGGGTGAACCACATATATATTTGTCTCTCTTGTTTTATGTGTTTATATTTTTGCAATATATTTTATGTGGGCCATTGATTTGTAATATATAATTTTCTAACAAATGGTATCAGAGCCGCATGTCTATGTGGCTGATAAACGTGTAGGAGAGAAGGGTTCCTGGTTCGAGTGGGAGCAATAGCGGAAGATGGTAGGTTTAGGGTCGAAAAATTTAACAGCCAAAACTACCAGCTATGGAAGATGCAGATGGAAGATTATTTGTGCCAGAAAAATCTGTACCAACCATTGAGTGGAAAGACAAAGAAGTCGACGAGTATGATAGACACTAAATGGGATATTCTCGACAGAAAGGCACTTGGAAAAATATAGTTGTGCCTATCGACATCGGTAGCCTTTAATATTTCAAAGGAAACAACAACAGAGGGTTTAATGTCGGCATTGGCCGAACTATATGAAAAACCATCAGCCTCAAATAAGGTATTTCTTATGAAACATTTATCTAATACGAAGATGTTAGAAGGTGGATCTGTTGCTGATCATTTAAATGAATTTAATACAGTTACCAGGTAGTTAAGTTCTGTAAGGGTAAATTTTGATGATGAATTTAAGGCTCTGTTATTTCTGTGCTCATTGCAAGAAATTTGGAATGGTTTAGTTATGGCCATTAGTAACTTTGTCTCTGGATCCAATGCTTTAAAGTTTGATGATATTGTCGGTGCAATCCTTAGAGAGAAAATGCGATAGAAAAGCTTTGGTGAGATATCAAGTAATGCTTTGATTACAGAGACTAGGGGAAGAAAAATGGAAAGAGGAAAGAGCCCATGATATCACAGTGAGTCTGTAGGTTTTAACCCCGTACAGAAATTACCTGCATACGAATTCTAAATCACAGGAAAAATAAAAATGCGAGAGCATAACACATAAAACACATATACACAGAGATTTCCCACTGGATCCCAAACCGGGACTACCAGCTTGATTTTTTCATTATGTTCCTTTCAAAGTTATAATACATATTTATACATGTTGAAGCATCCAATTCCATGGACCGAAAACCATCGCGTCCAAAACCATGGACTGAAAACCATAGGTAGGTTCGCCCAACCTAATATAGGGTCCAATTTTTTTTTTCCCTGGGTGCTGCCCCGGACCCCGTAGAGGGGGGCTACTTGCCCCCCTCAAACCCCCCGGACAAGGGGGGATGCCGCCCCACTGTGACCCCTCCGTTGCGCAATCCGCACAACAAAGGGGGGGCTCCGCCCCCCCTCTAACCCCCGGTTCACTACGTAGGTTAGTCGTGGAAAGAATATAACACAACCCAACAATCTCCCACTTGTTGTTTTCTTTCCACAGGGGGCCACAGGAGAGCTTAGTCATTTTTCCAGCCATGAAACACCCATTGTTTCTCTACACCAAGAGAACTTCTCAGAGCTCACAGATTTTGTCAATGCATCTGTAGTATTCTTCAAAGTGTCCACCTTTACCACAAGACCTTTTTGTCTTCTATCATATCCCTCACAAAGTGATACTGAACATCAATGTGCTTTGTCTTTGAATGATAAGCAGGGTTCTTTGCCAAGAAAATTGCACTTTGGCTGTCACAGTCTATCCTTATAGCTCCCTGTACTAACCCCCATACTTGAACACAATCTCTGCAACCAAACTACTTCCTTGCTTGCATGAGTGGCTGCCATGTATTCGCCTCTATATTTGATAGTGCCACTACAGATTATTTCTTACATCATCCAACTGATGCACCTCCAAATAGGTTAAACACATACCCACTTGTATATCTTCTCTGATCCAGATCTCCAGCCCAGTCTGCATCAACAAAGCCACGGATATCCAACACTATGTCCAATCCTGGTCTTCCTTTGGTAGCACAAACCATAATCACTAGTGCCACGCAAATACCTGAAAACCCGCTTCACTGCTGTCCAGTGCTCCTTCCCTGGTTTTGACATAAACCTGCTCAATACTCCTACTGCATGTGCAATGTCTGGTCTAGTACAGACCATTGCATACATCAAGCTACCGACTACAATTGCATATGGAACATGAGACATGTCCTCTTCTTCTTGTTGTGCCTTGGGACACTATTCAGCAGATAACCTCACACCTACAGAAATAGGAACCTTCACTGGTTTACTATTCTGCATATTAAACCTTTGTAGTATTGTCTCGACATACTTCCTTTGGTTTAACCAGAGTTTCCTCTTTGCCCGATCTCTTTTAATTTCCATGCCCAAAATAAATTTTGCAACACTGAGATCTTTCATGTCGAAGTTGGAGGACAATTGGGTCTTCAAATCCTGGATAATTTCTTTGTCATTTCCAACCAGCAACATATCATCCACATACAAGACCAGATAAATAACACAATCACCAATTAATTTAAAATACACACAATGATCTACTTTGCTTCTGGCGAAGCCAAGTCCCCGTATAAATGTATCAAATTTCTGATACCACATCCTTGGTGACTGTTTTACCCATACAGAGACTTCTTTAACTTGCATACTAGTTCTTTCTTACCGTTCACCGCAAAGCCTTCAGGTTGCTTCATGTAGATTTCCTCTTCCAAATCCCCGTGAAGAAATGTTGTCTTCACATCCATCTGTTCTACCTCAAAATAAAAAGCAGCAGCAACAGATAAAAGTAATCTAATAGAAGTTACCTTGGCAACAGGAGAAATAATATCACCAAAATCAATTCCCGGCACCTGGGAATAACCTTTTGCTACCAACCGAGCTTTGTATTTCTCCACCTTCCCTTCTGCATTTGTCTCCTTCTTGAACACCCATTTGCTGCCAATGGGTTTCCTTCCAGCCGGCAACTCCACCAGATCCCAAGCCTCATTTTTGTGCAAAGATTCCATTCATCAACCATGGCCTTTTTCTAGAGTTTTCCATCCTCTGAATCCACTGCTTCCTTCACAGTTCTGGGATCATCATCATTAACAGACAAAGCAAAGTTTGAACAGAAAGCAGATGGACTATACCTGGCTGCCTTCTTTCTCGAGCTGATCTTCTCACAGTCGGAGTTTGTGGCTCTTCATCTTCTGATTCCTCTTCTGCTACAGAGTCTGATTCTTCCGCCTTTAGTTCAAACTCTATCTTCACAGGTTCCTTTGGTTGGACTTCATGTTTAATAACATCTTTCACCTCTCTGAACACCACATCGCGGCTGTACACAACCTTCCGTGTGACTGGGTTCCAAAGATTATAACCCTTTAAACCATCCTTATACCCAATAAAGATGCACTTTCAGATTTACTATCCAACTTGGTTCGTTTCTCCTTTGGAACATGTACATATGCATCACATCCAAATACCCTCAGATGTGAAAGAGAGGGTTTCTTACCAGTCCATACTTCTTGTGGAGTCTTATCCTCCAACGCTGATGAAGGTGACCTGTTGACAAAGTAACATGCAGTATCCACCGCCTCTGCCCAGAATTCCTGTCCTAACCCGGCACCACTGAGCATGCTTCTTGCCCTTTCCATCAACGTCTTGTTCATTCTTCTGCGACTCCATTTTGCTGAGGTGTATATGGAGTAGTCTTCTGCCATGCTATACCACACTTCTTACAGAATTCTTCAAATTCCTTATTGCAAAATTCTCCACCATTATCTGTCCTCAGCACCTTTATCTTCTTCTCTGTTTGATTTTCCACCAGAGCCTTAAATTCTTTAAACCTTTCAAAGACTTCAATTTTTTTCTTAAGGAAATATATCCATGTATTCCTTGAGAAGTCATCTATAAATGATACATAGAACACAGAATTACCTAGTGATGGAACCTTCACAGGTCCAAACACATCACTGTGCACAAGCTCTAATATCTATTTCGTCACCCGATTCTGCTTCCCATATACACAATTTTCACAGAAATCAAAATCCAAAGAGCTATTACTCATACCTTCTACCATACCTTTACCATGAAGTATTCAAAGGCACTTCTCTCCAATATGTCCAAGCCTTTGATGCCACAGCATGGTCTTCTCTCTAGAGACCACTAGATTTTCTGCTCCATTTTCAAGAACCATAGAACTATTGCACCTGTCAACAACAGTGATACCTTGCAGCTTGTACAAAGTTCCAATCCGAACTCCCCACATCAATACCAGTGCTCCTTGAACCATCTTGCAGGTATCCTTCTTGAACAATGTCTTTACACTTGCGTCATCCAACTTGCTTACAGAAATCATATTCCTGGCCAATGTAGGAATATGTAGAACACCCGGAAGGGTTCTAACCCTTCCACCTTGCAACTTCAACTTTATTTTTCCGCAACCAATGATTCTAGCCTTCCTGTCATCTCTTAAGAAGACATCACCACCATCGTATTTCTCATACTCGTAGAACCACTCTCTATGGGGAGTGAACTGAAAGGATGTGCCTGAGTCAATTAACCATGCCTCATGATCTACATGTGTACTTGAAGAAGCCAAGTACACATCCCCACCTTCATCTGAGATGGTTTTCACCTTTGCAGAAGGAGCATCATCAGATCCCTTTCCTTTATCAGGATCTTTAGATTTACACTCCCTTCTGAAGTGCCCTTCCTTTAAGCATTTCCAGCACATCACCTCTGTAGGTTTTCCTGGAGATTTAGATCTCCCACTCGATGACTTATTTTTGTTTCTGTTTTGGGACTGTCCTCGTACAGACAAGGCATCACCATTCTGGCTGTCCATATTTTTCCTTCTCATCTCCTCCGTCAGCAAGGTAGAGACTATTTCATCAAACTGCAAAGCAGTTGCATTGCTACCTATTGCAATAACCAGACTATCCCACGAATCTGGTAGAGAACACAACAAACTGATGCACTTATCTTCATCTGAAATTTTAATATCAACAGATGATAACTACTTACCACAGTATTAAACGCATTCAAATGCCCTGTCACCAAGTCTCCATCTTTCATCATCAGGTTATACAGCTTTTTCCGTAGGAACAGTTTATTCACTAGAGACTTAGATTGGTACAAAGTCCCTAACTTGTCCCACAAAGCCTTCTTCGTTGCTTCCCCTGATACATTCAGCAATACTGCATTTGAGACACACAATCGTATTGTGCTCTTTGCCTTTTGATCCAACTTCTTCCATTCTTCATCAGTCACTCTCGTTGGTTTAGTACCCGGATATACTGTGATCCACTGATCTTTATCCACCAACAGATCGTCCATCTTGAGTTTCCACAACTCAAAACTCTCACCATTGAACTTCTCAATCTCTATCTTTCCGCTGCTCGCCATCTTCTTTTACCACCAGAATCGATCTCGCAAATCTCCCACTGAACAGGGTCTACCATAGGCCCGAGCGAAACCCCTCAGCAAAAAAGACGTCCCCTTGAAGCCAAAGGCGTTCTCTTCCCTGTGATGACCCTGCAAATGATGCACTAGTTTCCTGTGAATGACTTTGTGAAGTATCAGTTGTTGAGGCACTAGTCCTTGGTGTTGGTTTCAGAGAAGTATCAACTGGTACCTGTTCAAAATAATCAAGGTCAAGTGTTTTTTCTAGGTCTTTCATTACATTTTCTACATTGACTTGATTACTATCCATCTCTGCAAGAGTTCCTTCTCTCCATTCATCCATATTAGCATATTGCTCAATTTCTGGAATTCTGTGATGAAAATATGGTGATAGTTTATTTTTCATTCTCCTATCATAAATGAAATTGTGTGGGTCATATTTCGAACCAAAACTTTTAATTAATTTCAAGTTTTCTAGGATTATTTTTGCTGCTTTCCCTGCTTCTCTATTGTTGCAGACAAATGGGCCTAGGTGATCCTTGATTCTCAACTATGCTTTCTTTTTTTCCTTAGTAAAGTGGATCTGATTTGAGTTTATCATTTGTCTATAATACTCCAATGCAAACAACCTCATTGGAACAAATTTTGGTAGCTTGAATGGAGGAAGCTCACAACCATATACCTCGACCCTGTGTGATTCTAGTACAAGTACTAGTCACCTACCCTGTACTGTTTGGATAGCTAAAGGACCCTTTTGATTTCATCACTAATCCTAGGAGGAGGATTTCCTGTCAGCATGGTGGTCACTGGGTGGACAAATTGGTTGATGAATTCATTATATGAATAAGGAAAAGCGAAAGAATTGTGGAAGACTGAATTCCAAAAAATGACTGACATTGGGTTACCATTGTTATCACGTTTATTGACAGAAAATGGAAACTTATCAGACTGATAGTAAAGGATAAGTTGATAGATGAATGTTGAATACTTGAACACTTTTTTATTTTCTAGTCTCATGAACTGATCATGGATTCTCTTAGCGATAAATGTAGCATAATTATACTTGACAGGAGGGGGTTGACCAGGGGTAAAGATGGACATCAAAACTAGAGTCAATTCATCTACATATTCACTAGTATTAAATCCCATTACTGCAGCTATCATATCAACTATAATTTTGCCTATTTCTGTAAAGAAAATTGATAGATAGGGAGGGGGATTTTTGGGTTGATGCTCTTTATGCATGAAAGTCTGGGCAAGGTGACCGAGTTCAGACTAGAACAATTTAGAGGATCTCTTAAGCAAATCTCTAAGGGAAATGGGGGTGAGGGCTTGACTGGGTTGAAATTGAGGCATCTCATTGATGGAGTCTGTAGTAATTGTGAAAATGACAGTTTGATTTGGGGGCATTATTGCTCTAAGGTTGGGATCATAGTTGGCATGACATTGATGGATAATGTCAGGGAAAATGTGCACAAAGGGGAGAAAATTCTTTGGGAGATTTGATTCCCACAGTCCTATGGCGTCATGGCCATTCAAGTGATTATCTCGGCATTGGTAAAAGACTTTCAAATGGTCTTTATTAGTGTCCAAGTCCTTTATTTGAAAATCTTTATTTGCCAGAGGAAGATAATCTAAGTCACAGTGGGGGGTAGTAATAGGTGCAATAGTTAGGGCGATGGGGGTTTCCATTCTGGGTCTTGTGGATTCAAATAGGAAACTGGGATTTTTATGGGAAATTGGTGACAACAGAGGATCTGGGAAACTTTGAATTTCAAGTGTGGTAACTGAATTATGGTGAATTGGGGTTCTTTTCAATTAATTTGCAGAGAAAGCAAGTATTCAAAGGGTTTCTTGTTGGGAATTGGTAAATACCTTCTTTTAGGAATAGGCAACGAAATGCAGGTACACTGGGTGTGAATGGAGGACTCTGAGTGGCATTGACTGCAAATTTTGAAGTTGGTTGGTGGCTAGGAGCATGAGCTGGTTGACCTCGTCATTAAGTTTGCATGGATGTATGCATTCACGGGATAGAACGACAAAATGATTTCTTTTGTTTTTTATACAAAGTCAAGAATTTCGTGGATTTTGGGATTTGGAGAGGTGGCGTTAGTGGGCAAATGATCTAATGTTTTGTCATTTAGCGGGAGGCAGTAAGCAGTTTCCATCACACCGCTAATGGAGGGGAGGCATTATTTGGGGGAAACCGCACGATTCCATAGGATAAGTGATGCGTGGCGAGGGCACTGTTTAAAAAACCGCTTGCGATTGGATGCTAATGTTCGGTCGCGGAGGGTTGTGCGATATGCACGATAGTCGTCAGATCTGGGAGGCTTAATCAGACAACTATCAGGGAGGTGATGTGACGGGAGTTTAATGGGGGGTGGGCTTGACCTGATTAAAGTTTTTTAATCGCATCGGGAGTGACAGGATTGGTGGAAAAAGTTATTAATTAACTGTGAGGGTTAATTAATCCTTATTTAACATGGTAGGGTCAGGGTTCTTAATTAGTTACAGATTAACTAATTAATCCCAATTATTGATGTATTATGGTTATATTTAACTGAGGGATAGGATATATAAGAATTTGAGGGTTTTACATAGTTAAAATAATACGAGAGCGGGTAACCTTTAGGGGAACTATATAATAATATAAGTTAGCAATTAATATGACAAAATGAATGGAAAAAGTGCTAAGTCTAAAACATTTTCATGTGTATGTTTAAAGCTTAGGCCAGGTGAAAAATGAGGGTTTTTTATGGAAAATATTTTAATTTACCTAAGTAAAATAGAATTTTACTTAGGAAAAACTTTATAAAGGGAATGAATGACTTATGAAGGGGTGTGTTTATTGATGAATGGGCTTAAGTGCTTAAGATATCATAAATTATTGGGTCGAGGGTCCGGTCCCTCCAAAAGTCAGAGAAATGCTCTTAGCCCCTTTAACTTGATAAATACCTTGGCACTTAGGGGAAATTAGTGAAAATTTAGGGGAAATGAGTAGTGAAGTTACTTATTTTTTACTTTGCTTGCTTGATGTGTCTTCCATGTGATACATGCCTTTGTCTTGTGATGAAAGTAAAATATTTACACATTTAAACTTACCATTCACCACATAATATTCTGCAACCATCATCTACCTACCCTACCTACTTAACCTAGCATTTTGACTTCTTTATTAGGGTGCACTTATACTGGCAAACACTTATCAAACCTTTCTTTTCTTTTTCATGGTGATGGCCTATCTAAGTCTACACTTATTACATCCAAGGGATTAGATTAAACTGTTGAGCTCCTTTTTTCACTCTACCTATCTACTTATCTGCCAATATTACACTCTTTGGTTAGATCTTTTTTCTCTATTTCTATAACAGGAAATTGAAAAATGAATTAGCCAAGCTTAAACTATTTGACTATTCATGAATTGTGGCATAGGTGACAAGCTGCACACAATTTTTATTATACAAAAGTAAAAAAGTAGTGGCATTTAGTATTGCACACTTTCCTAGTCTTTCTCTTTGTTGGGGTTCATTTTCTTTCATTTTTTAGACCATCTTTTTTATTTTTTTCACCCTTTGATTTTTCTTTTAGGGTATACCCTCTTTACATTTTTAAAGATTTTTTGATGTTTTACAAATATGGAAAACCTTTGCAACAAGTAAAGGTATGAACATATTACAAAGCTCAATAAGTCAATCATGATATGTGACACCTATTGGTGTAGGGGCATAACATGGAGTATTATTGAACATTAGAAATATATTTATATTAAGAAAATATGAAGTATTTAGATTAATAATGGAAGTACAGAAGCAGTGGAGGGCCTATTAAGATGTATTTGAATATAACTTATAGGTATTCACTGTAACTGCTAAACATACATAAAATAAATTTGTTATGGTCATACACATGGTTCAAATAAGGAAAATGAATATGGAAAATACATAAGAGAAACAAACATACTGCAATGTACCAACATATACTGGAATCAACCTAGTGACTTTTATTATTCTCTTCAAGTAAGAAAAAATGATTACATGAGTACTTAAAATACAAAAACATTGAACCCTTTTCTACTGGTTCTCATGTCTTTTAATTATTACTTTAAAATTAGTTACAAAGTTAACTGTCAAAACATCTATAACTACTTAACTATCCATAACTAAGAAGTATTTTATATTGGGTGTGGAGCATGATTATTTTATTTATTCAAAGGTATCGCTGCATTGGACCCCATTTCATAATGTGGCGGCAACACCACCTGTTTATGCGCATCCCCAAGAGAGTCCAGGGGGGATGATGACTAAAAATAGATGTAAAATTGCCTTGTAAAATGTTGTAATTTTGTAGTCAATCTGGGCCATACATTAGGGGGAAATATGATGGTGGAAGTTATGTTTAATTTAGGGTTTTTTTCCCTAGAAGGAAACCCCTCACTATATATGAGGGAATTGTATTGTGGCTATGTAGATGTGTATTATGAGCGAGAAAGAGAGAGGAGATTGTGTGAGAGCAAAGAGGGAATTACAACGGATCTGCTGTAGGTTGTATATCTTCATTTTGCTAGATAATATAAATGGAAGGATTGGTTATTTCTCTGTGGACATAGCCCAAATTGGGTGAACTGCATATATCTGTGTCTCTTATTTTATGCGTTTTCTGTGTTTATATTTATGCAATATTTTTATGTGTTCTATTTCTCAGTAATATATAATTTTCTAACAACTTGTACTAGAGCCGAAGGTCTATTTGGCTGATAAACTTGCAGGAGAGAAGGATTCATGGTTCGAGTGGGAGTAATGGAAGAAGATGGTAGGTTTAGGGTCGAAAAATTTAACGGTCAAAACTACCAGCTGTGGAATATGCAGATGGAAGATTATTTGTATTAGAAAGATCTGTACCTACCATTGAGCAGAAAGACAAAGAAGCCAATGAGTATGACAGACATAGAATGGGATATATTAGCTAGAAAGTCACTTGGAACATTATGGTTGTGCCTAGCAACGTTGGTAACCTTTAATATTTCAAAGGAAATGACAATAGAGGGTTTAATTTCGGCTTTGGCTAAACTATATGAAAAACCCTCGGCCTCAAATAACGTATTTCTTATGAAGCATTTATTTAATACGAAGATGTCATAAGGTGGATCTATTACTGATCATTTAAATGAATTTAATATAATTACCTGTCAGTTAAGTTTTGTAGGGGTAACTTTTGATGATGATTAGGGCTTCGTTATTTCTATGCTCATTGCCAGAAATTTGAAATGGTTTAGTTATGCCCATTAGTAACTTTGTCCCTGGATCTTGTACTTTAAAGTTTGATGATGTTGTCGATGCAATCCTTAGCGAGGAAATGCGACGGAAAAGGTCTAGTGAGACATCAGGGAATGCTTTGATTACAGAGACTAGGGGAAGAAAAATGGAAAGAGGAAAGAGCCCAGGATATTGCAATAAGTCAAAGAAAGGAATATCCAAATCCTGATTGGGGATAGTGTGCTCGAAATGTGGGAAGAAAGGACACCTAAATAAAGACTGCAAGTCTCGGAAGGGAAAAGAAGGAGATGCACAACAAGAAAACGCTCATGAAGCGAATGTGACAAGTGATGTGTTGCAAGATTATTTGATTATTTCATTAGAAAATATTATTGATGTGTAGTGGTAGATTTAAGGGCCTCATTCCATGCCACACCTGATAGAAAACATTTTCATGATTATGTTCAACGATATTTTGGATAGGTTCAATTGGGTGATGATAAAACCTGTAAAATCATTACAAAGGGTACAATTTTCATAAAACATTAGAATGGAAATAAATGGTTGTTGAAGGAGGTAAGGCATGTTCCAGATCTGAAGAAAAATCTAATTTCAACAGGGAAATTGGGAGGTGAAGGCTTTGTAACTACATTTATAGATAAAACATGGAAGGTCACTAAAGAAGCCCTGGAAATAGTAAAAGGAGAAAAGGTTGGTACATTTTATTTATGCAATGGTATTTCTAATCATGTTAATGCTCTAACCTCTACATGAGCAGATATGACATTGTGGCATTATAGGCTTGGGCACATGAGTGAGAAGGGGATGCAGATTCTACACTCAAGAAATTTGTTGCTAGGTTTGAAGCATGTTGATTTGGAATTATGTGAGAATTGTGTTTATGGAAAACATAAGAGAGTCCGATTCCTTAGAGTTGGGAAAGAAAAGAAGAGTGATGATCCGGATTTAAACAGGAACACAACAAAATACAAAGATAACCATATACACAAATATGCAGCGGAAATAATACTTCATTTCATTAATGGAAAATACTGAAATATACTTACAACCAAAAATGGAAATAAACCAGCTAGGGCAATGGTAGCTTATCTCTGAGAAGAGATGTGGTGACTACACGCCTCTGAACTGTGTTACAATGAGGCTCGGAGGCCTATTTATTGTTGAGAAACAATGAAAAACCCTTCACCATGCAAAATCTAACCCTAGAAGATGAAACGCCAAATTGTGGGCTCCGTTTGGGTAAATTGGTACATCAATTTCCCGGGGTCGTAACTTTGGCATATGATCTCCGTTTGACACGTACGATAGCTCGTTAGAAAGATCTATCTGAGAACTACCACTTTAGGAAGGGAAACATCGGTCCATGGGCCCATGTTTCCCCCAGATTTCCCAAAAAACGTCGTTATGGCCTCAAAACAGCTCCGGAAGTTCAGGACCCGAAAAACTGCTAAAAATAGTAAGTTGTGCTACAATTAAGGAAACTGAAAATGCTGAGAGAAACAATGGTGGGGGTCTAGGTGCACTTGGCAGGTGGCCACCAATATCCACCTGGATCATTCCTCCCCCCTTAGGAAGCAATGGTCCCCATTGCGTTGAGTTCCTCCATGAGATGAGGAAACTTTTGCTGAACTTGGTCTCTGGTGAAGGAGTTGGCCTGCTTTGACAACTCGATATAGTTGGATATTCTGTTGGTGAGTGTTCTTGATCTGTGTGTCCATGATCCGATCAGTGGTAGCTTGTTCCATGCAATCTGGATTTAATTATGTGGGTGTGAGTTGTTCTACAATGTCAGATGTGTTTAGCAATGGAGGAAAGTATGGCCAAAGGTGGTCCACATTGAACACTGGGTGCAGGCCAAGGAATGGGGGAATGCTGAGCTCAAATGCATTGTCTCCCACAACCTTAGTAATGGTGTAAGGGCCATATCAGAGTGGTCTCAGTTTCCGATAGGCTCCAGCAGGGTGTTCCTTTTGCAAATGCAACCAGACTTTGTCGCCCACCTGAAACTTGTGTGGCACCTGATGTTGATCATGTTGTTGCTTGTACTTGGCATTTGATTTCTCCAGAATGTCATGGACTTGTTGGCGAATATGTTGGATGCACTTAATGAAGT
>APFE030479412.1:0-16822 GCA_000404065.3 Pinus taeda
AAGCTATTTTGGGTGAATTATGGATGACAATTAACATTTTTCCATAAAAAATAAAAACCTATATTTATTTTTAAAATATCTAAGAAAAATGAAATAAAAACACCCAATTATTTTTAGCATCTTTTTCAAAACATTAATATAATTCAAAGTGAGTAAAAAACATTAGAAAGTAACCAAATATATATGAAAAGATTCACAATTATACTGGCTCAATACACATAGGATAAAAGATTAATTTAAAAACTTCACATAAGAGACTTAGAATACATATTAAATATTGCATTGCATGCAGAATATAGAAGCTCAAATGACCATGATAATGATTAGCAATAAATAATGGCTATCAAACTCTCCCCATAAATCATAAAAAGCTTAAAAGTATAAAAAATATTGGTTTAACCTTTAAATTTTTTTTAAAGTTATGTAATAATATCTCTTCATTACTCAAATAATTTTTAAAAAGATATTTATAAGAGACTATTCTTTTTATTATTTTTTTGAAGATAAGTTTTTTTAATAATTTTCATGGTACTCATGTTTTCTGTTATAATCAAAATTGCTTTTACAAGAGATCTTTTGAAATCCACTAGCTACTTCAAAGTAAAATGTAATTGAATACATTGAAGATATGTAGATAGACTAAATGTGACTATTCAAAAGAGTACCAACTACAATACAACCTAACCACACCAACCTTTTCTCAAATCACACCAAAATTATCTCAACTTTGGGACATTTAAATGCACCTTCTTGAAATGGTCAAGAAAAATTATTTTTCCACATTTGTTGGCAGTTTCTTCTATGGAATATTTGGTTTAGTAAAATGGTCAAGAAGATTGATGTTTCCACATTTGTTGGTCATTTCCTCCATGAAAAATTTTGTTTTAGTGAAATGGTAGAAAATTTGGTGTTACCACATTTGTTGGGCATTTCTTTTGTGTTAAATGATACAATCAAGAAGTTTAGAGATACACCGACAAATTAAAATCTATACAATTACATTATGGGCAATGTTTGTGGATATTAGTAAAATTGTTAAAGTAATATGAGAAAAGGTGGAACCATAAAAACCAAGATAATGAACAGTAACCTTTCTTGATGAGATCTTATTCCAAAACCCTTGAAACAGCTTAGTTACTTCATTCTCAACATTTAAATACAATTTTATAGTAGAATAATTGCCTACTCTTTGCAATAATAAGACTTGCTTGTAATTTAAAAAAAACACAGATTATAAAAAATAAGATTATAAAAATAAAATTCTAATTCCCTTTAAATAAATCAATCATTCCAATATATGTGTAAATAAGTGAAATGGATAGTAATTAAATTGAAAAAAATGAAACTCTACACTTTCCTTACACCAAGTATCTTCGTGGAGTTGCAAAGGTTGGCTCATGCTTATATAAGTGGAGTGGATAGTAATTAAATTGAAAAAAATGAAACTCTACACTTTCCTTACACCAAGTATCTTCGTGGAGTTGCAAAGGTGGGCTCATGCTTATGCATTTCAATTATTTTAAAAGCGGTAGGAAGCAACTACATTGTGGTCCACATAAAACTTTTGAATTTGAAAATGAAACGTTGGGAGATGACCATAGTTTATGTTTCTCGATGAGCATTTGTCATAGATGTCCTTGATTTCTATCAACTATCTAACTGACTCTATAGAGTCGTGCCTGCTACCTTCTTGTTCCCGTACCACGTGAAAGTTACGGGCAGGGTTTCCGGCGGTGAAAGTTTCCGACCACAAATAATTTCTGACGTTAGTCTATGTAAACGGAGATCGGGTCACTTAAGCGGATGCTAAGAACCTACAATGGAGATAAGGGTTGCCCGGATATATATACTTCCCATGTCTTTTTTTGGTTTCCGTTACTTCCCACACCTTTTAAACGTTTCCATCGACTCCCAATTTTCATAATTTCCATAATATATCACGCCATTATCAAGTGTCATTATCAGAGTGATAGATTGTTTTTTTTTTAATATAACAAACTCCATGATCACGTTTCTGTTGTACACTCACCCATAAATACTGGAGTGTAATAAACTTCATGATGATGATAAGGGTTGCCCGGATATATATACTTCCCATGTCTTCTTTTGGTTTCCGTTACTTCCCACACCTTTTAAACGTTTCCATCGACTCCCAATTTTCATAATTTCCATAATATATCACGCCATTATCAAGTGTCATTATCAGAGTGATAGATTGTTTTTTTGAATATAACAAACTCCATGATCACGTTTCTGTTGTACAATCACCCATAAATACTGGAGTGTAATAAACTTCATGATGATGTTTCTGTTGTACACGCGCCCATACATACTAGAGTGTAATATGCTATTTTTGTTAGATAATATAACGAACGAGAACCGTACCGTACATTGGCAGACTGTAATATATCGCTTTCTTGTCAGAGTTTATAACAAACTACACGCCCCCACTACTGAGCATAAATCCTTTTGAAGGTTCCATGAACACTAGGCATAAATTATAACAAACTTGACCTGTAACGAACGCAAACGAACCGGGCATTGTCAAGAAGAATATACTGTTTCTTGTCAGAGTTTATAACAAACTACACGAGGCATAAATTAGTTTGAAGGTTCAATGAACATTAAACGAACCGGGCATTGTCAGAGAAGAATATACCGTTTTTTTGTCAGAGTTTATAACAAACTACAAGCGCCCACTACTTGGCATCAATTCGATTGAATGTTGGATGAACTCAAGTACCCACTAGTCACATTAATTGTAAGTGTCACACTCACCAACTAATTACGCATCTGCGTTTAATCCTTTGACTTGTTACAATATAATGGACAAAGATGTTGGTATAAAGTGTTGTATAAATCTTTTGACTTGTTACAATACTGATAAGGCTTCTCGCCTGATATAAATCCTTTGACATGTCACAACTAATCATGTGCACACTAAATTCTTCCATGTGATTCGTCTTTCGTAAGTGACAAGTTTGACAAGCTTCCCAATAAGACAATCTTCACGTATTACAGGTACAATCTTCACGTATTACAGGTACAGGTACGGTTGTTTAATATTTCATTTTTTTTTTTTAAAGCAGCGAGACCAGACCGCAAGGCTTTGGAAGGAGGCTAAGCAATAAAGAATATGACTATGATGGGTGGAAACATAATGTTTGAAATGAATTTTTATTATTTATGAGCTTTAGAGTGTGATGTTGATATAATGTTTTTTTTATAAGACACCAATTATATTAGCTTTTTAAGGCTAGGTATTTAAATTTGAAAATTGTTTTCTTATTTTCTACAATTGGTTCATATTCTTGAAAGTGCAAAAAAGTAAAAATAGCCATCTAAATGTTAAATTTAGCAAATATTAATTACATTATTGAAATTTTAAAGAAACAAAAAGACGAGCAATATTTAGAAAGAAGAAAATAATTTATATTCTTGAATATATATATAAGCTCTAAACCCAATCTTTTTCTTGAATTTAAGAAGTATTAATTAGATTTTTGAAACACAAAAACTTAACACCTAAATTTAGAAAGGGTAATTCTAATTGCATTTTGGAATGTTCCAAAAAGTAAAATTTGAAAGGCATTAAATTTAAAAAAGCTAAAATGATTCTAAAAAAAATGTTAAAAAATTGTTGGTAAAATAAAATTACTTGAATTTCTTTCATGAAAGTGCACAGAAAATGCACAAAGTTAATGGGTAAATTTAAGAGTTGAATCTCTATATAGCGGCCCAAGCCATGGACGTTCTCTGAAACATTATCTACACAACATCTCAATGACATCTCCAATAATGAGAATGAATTTACATAATTATGAATAAGCAAATAGAATTAGTATTTTTTTTGATATAGTAAAATTGTTAAAATAAAATTTAAAGATAGTTTGTTTAATAGCAAAAAACTCTATTAAAATTCCTATGGATTAATAGTATTATTCTTTAATAAACCAAAAAGGTCATATGGATTAGTAGTCTTTTTAATTAATAATAAAAAATAATTAATTTATATTTTTTTGAAATAATCTTAGATTAGAAAAATTTGAATGCTACATTATACAAATAAATTATTTATCTCAAACTTATGGATAATTTTTTTCAATATTTTTAAGAGTTGCAAAACCCTAGACATTTAAAAAACCCTAGATACTAAATCTTGGAGGGCTATCTTTGAAATCACTAATTATAATAAACTTATTATTAGATATTCCTCTTCATTGCACTATATATTAATTATTTCTCTTCCCTTTCACCACTATGACAGCTATAATATCTAATGTAATATGTGTCCCTTAAACAAAAGCCATTATGAATGCCAAAAAATTGAAATGTCCCATAACCCATATAACCCCTAATTTAGAGTGATCACAAGTACTCTTAGAGAATTACAAAGCCTTCCACCATGCGGCCTCTTACCGCTATTACCATTAAAAAAATGACATTGATTACTTTATAATCCTTAACATAGTAACTCTAAAATTAGGTAAACTATGGTGCACTATGATCTTTAACACAATGATTTCTAGAAACTACGCGCCCTAGTACAGTGCCACGATAAAGACATTGTAACTCTAAAAGACATAGTACACATCAACTTTAATACTTAGCATATTAACTATAACTTATTTATACTTAAAATGGCTTGACATAGTGAAGATAAAGGTGAATCAAATGTAGTTCCTTCAAATTAAATTCCATGAAAAGGGAATATAAAAAATGTTGTATTATGCACATGAGATTTTGACTATTGACATTGATCGAAAGAGCATTTCATGGGATTCAATATATGGTAATGATATTGATGAGTAGTCATAATTATCCCATTATATGATATGATAATGGCTTATATTTTCTAGATAACTTGAGGCCTTAATGTTTGTGTGTCAAGCCCATTTTAGCTATTATGCTTATGATTTCACAACATTAATTTATGTATATTAGATTTTATAAAACAATATGATATTTTCCACTTTATCGCTCGATGCACTAAAATTAACAAAGTATAGATATGTTTTTCCAAATTTAATTATATGTATTGCAATGTTGATTGGATTCTACAAAAATACCAAAACTGATGACTTCCACAAGGTACACATTGTGATTATCATTACTTTTTCCCTATTTCTGAGTAGAAATATGAATTCTCCTGGGAGGTAGTATAGATAAGTTCCAATTGTTGCTTCAGTGTATCTAGAAAGATCTGCCGGACTCACTAAAGTAAATTTTTTGAGGATTTTTCTTATATTATTTTTTAGCATTCAGTTTTTAAGTGTATGTCTCAATTTTCAATTGCAGAAAGTATTTTTGTCTTGCATAAAAAGATGATTAGAGAAGTGGAAGATATCAACTAAGAACAATAGCCCAAAGGATAAATTACCTCATTCAAAAGAGAATAAACTAAGAAAGAGATAATAGAATTAATGGTATTCTTATTATGATGAGGAGCTAATGGAGACATATATTGATATCCCTACTATCATAAAAATGGTAAGGGTTACTTCTATAACATCCTTCTCTAAATTTGGAGTAAACATATTGTGCTACATAATTTGTTAGCATGTATTAAATGATAGAAGTGATTGTAGGAAGTAGAATCATTACCTGACGCAACAACATCCAAAAACAATCTTTGAATAAATTTCAATACACTAGCCATAGATGTTATAGGTACTTTAATTTTCCTAGCTCAAACAACATGGATCCAGTGAGAAAATTGTCGCTTAAGTTAAGCTATAAAAGATTCAGAAGATTTCTTAAGAATGATGGAATTGCAACATTGAGGAAATTGGAGAAAATATTGAAGACTTGCAACTCTAGTAGTTGGTTGAAGGTGGCATGGATCGAACCATTCAAGTTATTTCTTGAGTGATCTAGATGCTTATCGCTTGAAATCTCAGAGACAATGTCTAAGACTAAGATTCATCTATGGCTACGATTGTGTGATAAACCCAAATTATGTAGGTTAACTCTTCTTCTCAATTGCACGAGACTACTACTTGAATCATTGATGTAATTTCAAATATATGTGTTGATTTTTAATTAGACTGAGGTAAGTCATGATGACAGTCTACTATTTGTTGGGATGAACAGTCTCTTCCCAACCCAACTTGATAGCGAGAAATGTTTGGTGTAGTGATTGTCCAACTCCTCATAGAGACATCTTAAGTTACTTATTGTTTCCAAATTTTCATTAAGCATTTACCGAAAATATTATTTTTAAATTTCCATTAATAATTTTGTTTGCAACATTGTGATTTCCATGAGAAAACATCCAACCTAACATGCAAGAGTTTACTTGAGTTAAAATATTCACTTCTTGGAGATAAGTTTTCAATGCGTTAATTTGAAACACATTTGATATAGTTAGTCATATAATATTCGTATAAAACTAACATACACTAATATAAAATATCTCATTATATATTTATATAAATTAATTTATAATCTAATATTATTTTCTCCAAATATTGACTAAGATATGATCAAAACAAATTTGAGGTCAGTTGACCACTAAGGAGATCAGGTAGGGAAAATCAATTGCCAGCAAGGTATAGGGATCATGGTCTTATAACTAGTATGTTAAATGTTGTTGAACACTCTAATTATAAATAAGAAATTCAATATGATGAGTGGAGAATATCCATGGAAGATGAATATGAGTCAATACTTAAGAACAAAAATTGGGATTTAGTTGAACTACTTGAAGGCAAACAATGGTACTATAGACAAATGTAAACCTAGGTTGGTGGCAAAGAGTTATTCATAGAAGGAAGGCATAGATTGTGAGGAAACCTTCACCCATGTAGCTAAATTAAACACAATTAGAATGGTAATTGATTTAGCTACTATAAATCATTGGATGATACACAAACTAGATGTGAAACATGTTTTCTTAAATGGTGAATTGAAAGAAGAAGTGTATTTAATCCAACGTGAGGGGTTTGTGAAACAATGGAGGAACATTTAGCTTGTAGATTGAGAAAAACATTATATTGTTTATAACAGGAACCGAGGTCATGGTATGATAAAATTGATTCATTTTTCCTGCACCATAGTTATAAGCAGAGAAAGAATGACCCTACTATGTATATTGTGTTTGATGAAAATGGGGCAAATTGTTTTGATTTCTTTATATGTAGATGATATTATTCTTATAGAAAATGGATATGATCTCATTAAAGAAATCAAAATTTAGATGTTAGAGGATTTTGATATGGCAAAGCTTGGAGAGTTACACTATTATTTGCGTCTTGAAGTCTGGAGGGACTCTGGATAGACTCTTTTATCTCGAGGAAATTATGTGAGGAGCTTATTGAAAAAGTTCAACATGTATCAGTGAAAAGCTTCCCTAGCGTTGTTACAATAGAATCTTAAACTCCATAATGATGATGGTTCTAAGCAGGTGGATTCAACACTATAGAGACGACTAGTTGGGAGTTTGATTTATCTAATTACAATTAGACCTAATTTAGCTTTTGCAGTCATCTCTTTGGCGCAATCTATGTCAAAGCCTCTTGAGAGTCATTGGGTGGAAGCGAATGGTGTCTTAGGGTATATTCAAGGAACCTTGGAATTTGTTATTAAATATACTGATTCATTTGATGTTAGATTAACAGGTTTTTCAGATTCAGATTGGGCTGGAAATCTGAATGATAGACGATCCATAACATGTTATGCATTCAACATTGGGTCTAGGGCCATTTCTTTGAGCAACAAGAAGAAGAAAAATGTATCCTTGTCTTTAGAAGGAGCAGAGTATCAAGCAGTGTGTGCAACAATTTTTAAGGAAGTCTGGTTGAGGAGACTTCTTCATGATGCCGGAGGAAAAAAAAAGGATCCTATATTTATCAAATGTGACAATCAAATCTCAAGCAAACTTGCAAACAATCGAGTGTTTCATAAAAACTCAAAGCATAGTGATACATAGTTTCACTTTGTTAGAGAGAATGTTTAGTCAAAACAAATTTATATTGAATATTGTAATACTTGTGATAATGTTTCATACATTTTTATTAAGCCCCTTGGATGAATTAATTTTTTTTTATTTAAGGAGATGTTGGGAGAACTAGTGAATCCTTTCTCCATTAAGGGGGAGTGTTGAAATTAATGTAGAATGTTGGAGAGAGTTCGTTCATTAATTGTCTGTGAGAATTAGATTAGGAATTAGTTCCTACACTATAAGTGATTTTTCCAACTCTCGTACTTGCATGTAAACTATTTATTCTTGACGATTTATGACGAATGTGTAGGGCGTTCTGCTAGAGGAAGTCTCCAAGTGAAGCTCCTCACCTGTGAGCTGCACAGTTTGAGAATATATCTTGTTTTATTCTATTTTTTAACATTTACAATGAATGAATATTAGCTAACTAGTTGATGGGTCATATACATAAATAATTTATGTATATGAGGGGATTAGAGTAGTAGTCAAACAAAATTAGTGTTATTATTATGAAGAGTAGTTATCTATCTCAAAGAAAAAATATGACAAGATGGTAGACATTAATAGACACATTATTGTAAACTAAACAGACTCCATATATCAAGAGAGAATAATTTAGCAATTTTTGAGCATAGGAGAGGAGCAAAGGTTAATAATTTCAGAAATAAGAAAAATTATGTGCTTCCTAGAGAGTAGATTCATCTCAATAAGTGTGGTTCTATTTTTTTTTGTATAACATACAATAATCCATTTGACAATGCATGGAGGTTTCTTTGTAGGCTATGAATATTTAAAAGAAATTTTATTTGAGAGTGTAATTATTGCCATATCACAATTATGCTTTTTCTCTTTATTTCTATATGTGTGATTGTTGCATGTATAGAAATATTTATTTATGTGATCAACTAAGTCTAGTTCTGATTTATTTAATTAAGATAAACATATAATAATAGTCATATAGGACATAAACATTAGGTTTTATGATTTATGGTTTATAACATTTTAGTAAATTCTTTTAATAAGCACTTAAATAAATGTTACAAATATTTATTAACATGTTATAAAATTCTTATGCTTTAGCATTCAAGGTTTATGGTTTATAACACTTTAGCAAATGTTTTTAATATACACTTAAATAAAAGTAACAAAGCACTCTTTAAAATGTTATAAATTAATTAGGGTTTAGGTTTTTGGGTATAAGGTATAGGTTTTAGGGTTTGGCGTTTAGGGTATAGGGTTTATGGTTTAGGGTTTATCACACTTTAGTAAATTGTTTGAATTAACACTTAAGTAAAAGTTACAAAACACTTTTTTTAATGTTATCAAAGGCTTAGGGTTTAGTATATAGGGTTTAGGTTTTTTGGTTTAGGGTTTATAGTTTAGGTTTTAGTTTTTATGGTTTAGGGTTTATAACACCTTAGTAAATTATTTTGATAAAAAATTAAATAAAAGTTACAAAACTCTTTTTAGAATGCTATAAATGCTTAGGGTTTATGGTTTATAAGACTATAGTAAATTATTATAATAAAGACTTTTTAAAATGTTATAAATTGCTTAGGGTTTAGGGTTAACAGTCTAGGGTTTATAAAGCTTTGATAAATCCTCTTAATAAACACTTAAATAAAAGTTAGAATTTTTCTAAGATGTTATAAAATTCTTAGGGTTTATGGTTTAGGGTTTATGATTTGGGGTTTGGTGTTTAGATTTTAGGGTTTATGGTTTATAAAACTTAAGGAAATGATTTTAATAAACGCTTAAATAGAAGTTACAATATTTTTTTTTAAATGCTATAAAATTATTAGGAATTATCATTTAGGGTTTATGGTTTATGGTTAGGGTTTAGAGTTTAGGGCTTAGGGTTTTAGGTTTAGAGTTTATGGTTTAGGGTTTAGGGTTTGTGGTTTACAATTTAGGGTTCATAGTTTATAACACTTTAGTAAATTCTTTTAATAAACACTTAAATAAAAATTACAAAACACTTTTTAAAATATTATAAAATGTTTAGGGTTTAAGGTTTAATGTTTACAGTTTGGTGATTAGGGTTTAAGGTTTAGGGTTTACGATTTATGATTTAGGGTTTAGGGTTTGGGGTTTAGAGGTTAGGGTTTAGGGCTTAGGGTTTAAGGTTTGCGGTTTGGGTTTATGTTTAGGGTTTAATGTTTAGGGTCTACGATATTTTGTAAATTATTTGAATAAACACTGAAATAAAAGTTAAAAGATAGTTTTTAAATGTTATAAAATGGTTAGGGTTTAGGTTTTTTTGTTTAGGTTTTAGGGTTTGGGGTTTGGGGTTAAGAGTTTAGAGTTTAGGTTTTAGGGTTTAGGGTTTATGCTTTTGTGTTTAGGGTTTAGGGTTTTGTGTTTATGGTTTAGGGTTTATAACTCTTTAGTAAATTCTTTTAATAAACACTTAAATAAAAGTTACAAATTTCTTCTGAAACTGTCCTAAAATTATTAGATTTATGGTTTAGGGTTTAGGGCTTGTGGTTTAGGGTTTATGGTTTATAACACTTTAGTAAATGCTTTTAATAACCACTCAAAAGAAGCTAAGAAATGCTTGTTAAAAATTTTTAAAATACGTAGGGTTTAGAGTTTATGCTTTATGCTTTAGGTTTTGGGTTTAAGATGTTATAAAATGCTTATGGTTTAGGATTTAGGGTTTAGGGTTTAGGGTTTAGGTCTCATAACACTTCAATAAATTATTTTAATAAACACTTAAAAAAAGGTTAAAAAACACTTTTTAAAATGTTATAAAATGCTCACGGTTTCAAGTTTAATTTGTTATAAAATCCTTAGGGTTTAGGTTTGAGGGACACTTTAGTAAATTCTTTTAATAAACGCTTTAAAAAAGTTACAAAAAACTTGTTAAAATATTATAAAATTCTTAGGGTGTAGATTTTAGGGTTTATGGCTTATAACACTTCAATAAATTCTTTTAATAAACAATTAAAAAAAGTTACAAAACACTTATTAAAATGTTATAAAATGTTTAGGGTTTAGGGCTTTAAAATGTTACAAAACACTTGCTAAATTGTAATAAAATGCTTAGGGTTTAGGGTTTATAAAAATTTAGTAAATTATTTAATTAAACACTTTAAAACAAAGTTACAAAATCTTGTTAAAATGTTATAAAATACTTTGGTTTAGGGTTTGGGGTTTAAAATGTTATAAAGTGCTTATGGTTTAGGGTTTATGGTTTATAATGCTTTAATAAATTATTTTAATAAACAGTTAGAAAAAATAAAAAAATGATTTCTTGGGTTTACGGTTTATGGTTTTTAGGGTTTAGGGTTTTCTAGGGTTTAGCGATTTTTATGGTTTAGGGTTTAAGGCTTTTTAGGGTTTGGGGTTTAGAGCTTAGGGTTTAGGGCTTAGGTTTTGGATTTTAGGGTTTAGAGTTTATAATACCTTAGTAAATGCTTTCAAGCTTTAGGCTTAAGGGTGTAGCGTTCATAGGACCTTAGTGAATGATTTTAGGGGTTGTCCATTAGGATTTAAGCATTAGGATATAGAGTTTGGGGTTTGGGGTTTAGGGTTTAGGTTTTATAACACTTCAGTAAATTCCTTAAATAAACACTTAAATAAAAGTTACAAAATTCCTTCTAAAATGTTATAAAATTCTTAGTGTATAGGGTTTACCGTTTGGTGTTTATGGTTTGGGATTTAGGATTTCGGGTTTAGGGTTTAGGTTTTATGTTTTATGGTTTAGGTTTTATGGTTTAGGATTTATAACACTAAAGTTACAAAAAACATTTTAAAAGATATAGAAGATTTTCCAGCGTAAATCACATTTAGAAAAACATTTGCCGATGTGTTTCGAACCAACTAGTGTGGTTCATCATGAGGACAACTTGAGGAGTCAGATCAAGGCTGTCAATTATAGAGGGAGAGAAGATCCTCCTAACGACTAGGTTGACTGGGTTGGCCATCAGTGGCTATCTACAATCGCTTAGAGTAAAATTAAAAAATTAATAAGTCAAATGTATTAGTTATTCAATTTAATATATTTTACTTAGGTTACTAAATTATTCAATCCAACTCATTTATTAAATAAATTATAAATGAGTTTGATTGAATAATTTAGTAACCTAAGTAAATTATATTAAAATTCAATAACTAATACATTTGACTTATTAATATTTTAATTTTATTCTGAGCTGTTGTAGATAGTTGTTGATGGTCAACCCAGTCAACCTAGCCATTTGGAGGATCTGCTCTCCGTATATAATTGATAGGCTTGATCTGACTCCTCAACTTATTCTGACGATGAACCACACTAGTTGGTTCGAAACGCATCGGAAAAGGTTTTTCTAAATGTGATTTACACTGAAAAATCTTCTATATATGTTATGGATCACAAAAGCCTCAATTCAACTTTTTAAAATGTTGTAAAATGGTTAGGGTTCAGGTTTTAGTGTTTATAACACTCTAGTAAGTTCTTTTAATAAACACCTAAGAAAAATTTAGAAAACTCTTTTTAAAATGTTATAAAATGCAGAGGGTTTAGCTTTTAGGGTTTCAGGTGTAGCGTTTAGGGCTTAGGGTTTATGTTTTATAAAAATTTAGTAAATTATTGTAATAAACACTTAAAGAGAAACTACAAAATTATTTTTAAAATGTTATAAATTTATTAATGTTTAGGATATAGGGTTTAGGGTTTGGGGTTTACAATTCAAGGCTTAGGTTTTACAGTTTATAAAAATTTAGTAAATTATTTTAATAAAAAGTTAAATAGAAGTTACAAATAACTTTTCAAAATGTTATAAAATACTTAGGGTTTAGGATTTAGGGTTTTTGTTTATGCTTCACGGTTTATGGTTTATAATACTTTAGAAAATATTTTTAATAAACAGTTAAATGAAAGTTACAAAACTCCTTTTAAAATGATATAAAATTATTAGTATTTAGGGTTTGGGGTTTGGGGTTTGGAGCTTAGGGTTTAGGGTTCACTTTTTAGGATTTCTGGTTTATAAGGATTTAGTAAATTCTTTTAATAAACACATAAATAAAAGTTAAAAAACTCGTTTTATAATGTTATAAAATTGTTAGGGTTTAGGGTTTATAAGGGCTCAATAAATGATTTTAATAAATGCTTAAATAAAAGTTATAAAACACTTTTTAAAATGTTATAAAATGCTTAGAGTTTAGGATTTAAGGTTTAGGGTTTTAGGTTTTAGGTTTGGGTTTTAAAGTTTAGGGTTTCACTTTTATGGTTTATAACGCTTTAGTAATTTATTTTAATAAACATTGTAATAAAAGTTATAAAATGAATTTTGAAATGTTATAAAATGATTAGAGTTTATGGTTTAGCATTTAGGGTTCAGGGTTTAGGGTTTAGGGTGGCTACTCTATAGGGTTTATGGTTTATAAGGCTTTAGTAAACGCTTCTAATAAAGACTTAAATAAAATTTTGGGATTTAGAGTTTACAATTTATAAGACCTTAGTAAATGCTTTTAATAAAGACTTAAATAAAATTTTGAAAACGGTTTTTAAACTATTATAAAATCCTTAGGGTTTAGGGTTTAGGGTTTTGATTTTAGGTTTTTGGTCTAGTGTTTAGGGTTTAGGTTTTAGGGTTTATAAGAGTTTCGTAAATAGTTTTAATAAACACTTAAATAAAAGTTACAAAAAGTTTTAAAAATGTTACAAAATGCTTAGAGTTTCGAGTTTAGGCTTTAGGCTTTAGGGTTTCAGGCTTCAGGTTTAGAGTTTAGGGCTTAGTGTTTATAAAACTTGAGTAAATGCCTTTAATAAACACTTAAATAAATGTTACAGACTGCTTTTTAGAATGTTATAAAATGCTTAGTGTTTATTGTTTAGAGTTAAGGGTTTGAGGTTTATCGTTTGGGGTTTAGGGTTTAAGGTTTTGAATTTAGGGTTTTTAACACTTTCGTAAAAGATTTTAATAAACACTTAAATAAAACAAAACCCTTTCTAAAATGTGATAAAATGCTTAGCATTTGGGGCTGACGGATTAGGGTTTGGGGTTTAGTGTGTAGCGTTAAGGGTCTAGGATTTAGGGTTATGGGTTTATGGTAGAGTGCTTAAGGTTTATAAAATTCTCAGGGTTTAGGGTTTTGTGGTTTAAGGTTTAGGGTTTATGTTTAGGTTTTAAGGTTTATAACAGTATAGTAAATTCTTTTAATAAACACTTAAATAAAAGTTACAAAACACTTCTTAAAATGTTATAAAATGATTAGGGTATAGGGTATAGGGTTCAAGATTTAGGGTTTATGGTTTATAACACTTTAGTAAATTCTTTTAATAAACGCTTTTATATAAAAGTTACAAAACCATTTTTAAAATGCTATAAAATGTTGAGGGTTTAGGGTGTATGGTTTAGGGATTATAAAACTTTAGTAAATGCTTTTAATAAACATTTAAATAAAAGTTGGAAAACACTTTCTAAAATGTTATAGAATACTTAGGGTATAGGATTTACAGTTTAGGGTTTAGGGATATGACTTTATGGTTTAGAGTTTAGGGCTTGGGGTTTATAGAACTTTAGTAAATGTTTTTAGTAAACACTTAAATAAAAGTTAGAAAATGTTTTTACAATTGTTATAAAATGCTTATGGTCTAGGGTTTATGGTTTAGGATTTAGGGTTTGGTGTTTGGGGTCTAAGGTTTAGAGTTAAGTGTTTGTTGTTTAGGATTTACGGATTAAGTTTTATGGTTTTGGGTTTATAACACTTTATAAAATTCTTAGGGTTTAAGTTTTAAGATTTTTGGTTTAGGGTTTAGGGTTTGGGGATTAGGGTTCATGGTTTCGAGTTTAAACACATTAGTAATCGTTTTAATAAACACTTAAATAAAAGATACAAAACACTTTTTAAAATATTATAAATTTCTTAGGGTTTAGTGTTTAGGATTTGGGGTTTTGGGTTTATGGTTTAGGATTTGGGGTTTACGGTTAAGTTTTAAGAGTTTAGGGTTTAGGGTTTAGGGTGTAGGGATAAAACACCTCACCTTAAGGGGGTATCTGCTACTACATATCACACATAATGCATTCATCCCATGTAGCCTCGAGGAGTTAGGAAGAAAAATAAATAAAAACAAAAGCGTTTATGAAGAGGGGTGAGAAAACAAAGGTCAAGATATCTCGTGTACCACAATTTACTCCCTCCTACACTTACATACCCAGGTGTGGTCTTCCCTAATTATAGATACTCATAAAATTCTTAGGGTTTATGGTTTATGGATTAGGGTTTGGGATTTAGGGTTTATAACATTTTAGTAAATTCTTTTAATAAGCATTTAAATAAAAGTTACCAATAGCTATTAACATGCTATAAAATTATTATGCTTTAGCATTAAGGGTTTTTGTTTTATAACACTTTAGCAAATTTTTTTAATATACACTTAAATAAAACTTATGAAACACTGTTTAAAATGTTATAAATTAATTAGGGTTTATGTTTTGGGGATTAGTGTTTAGGGTTACAAAACAATTTTTAAAATGTTATGAAATGCTTAGGGTTTAGGTTTTAGGGTATAAGGTATAAGGTTTTGGGTTTTGGGTTTAGAGTATAGGGTTTAGGGTTTAGGGTTTATAACACTTTAGTAAATTATTTTAATTGACACTTAATTAAAAGTTACAAAATTCTTTTTGAAATGTTATAAAAGGCTTAGGGTTTAACATTTAGGATTTAGGTTTTTCAGTTTAGGGTTTAGCTTTTATGGTTTAGGGTTTATAACAACTTAGTAAATTATTTTGACGAAAAATTAAGTAAAAGTTACAAAACACTTTTTAGAATGCTATAAAATGCTTAGGGTTTAGGTTTTATAAGAATTTAGTAAATTCTTATAATAAACATTTAAATGAAAGTTAAAAAACACTTTTTAAAATGTTATAAATTGCTTAGGGTTTAGGGTTAAGAGTCTAGCAATTATAAGGCTTTGGTAAATCCTCTTAATAAAGAGTTAACTAAAAGTTATACTTTTTTTGGAATGTTATAAAATTCTTACGGCTTAGGGTTTAGGGTTTATGATTTGAGGTTTGGTGTTTAGAGTTTAGGGTTTAGGGTTTATAACACTTTAGTAAATGATTTTAATAAACACTTAAATAGAAGTTACAATATTATTTTAAAATGTTATAAAATTATTAGGGTTTATCATTTATGGTTTAGGGTTTATGGTTTAGAGTTCAGGGTTTAGGGTTTGTGGTTTAAAGTTTAGGGTTCATAGTTTATAACACATTAGTAGATTCTTTTAATAAACACTTAATAAAAATTACAAAATACTTTTTAAAATGTTCAAAAATGTTTAGGATTTACGGGTTAATGTTCACAGTTTGAGGTTTAGGGTTTAGGGTTTGGGGTTTATAGGTTAGGGTTTAGGGTTTAGGGTTTGGAATTTAGGGTTTAGGGTTTAGGATTTAGGGTTTAAGGTTTGGGGTATTGGGTTTATGTTTAGGGTTTAGTGTTTAGGGTCTACAACATTTTTATAAATTCTTGTAATAAAAACTTAAATAAAAGTTACAAAATAGTTTTTAAAATGTTATAAAATGGTTAGGGTTTAGGTTTTATGGTTTAGGGTTTTGGGTTTGGCATTTAGGGTTTAGGGTTTAGGGTTTATGTTTTTGTGTTTAGGTTTTAGGGTTTTGTGTTTATGGTTTAGGGTTTAGTTTTTAGTGAATTCTTTTAATAAACACTTAAATAAAAGTTACAAAATTCTTCTTAAACTCTTATAAATTCTTAGGTTTTATGGTATAGCGTTTAAGGCTTGGGGTTTAGGGTTTTGGGTTTAGGTTTTTGGGTTTAGGTTCTAAGTTGTGTGGCTTAAGGTATATAACAATTTAGCAAATTCTTTTAATAAAAACTTAAATAAAAGTTAAAAAACACTTTTAAAAATGTTATAAAATGTGTATGGTTTAGGGT